>QVOA01003407.1:0-22647 GCA_014825685.1 Pseudomyrmex cubaensis | reverse complement strand
GAGGAAAGTGTTGCTTGTTCGTTCATCTGGTTGCGCGGCGATTGTTAGACAAAGGAGCGGGTTAGCAACGGGGTTTGTTTGAGCGACAACTTCAAGAGTTTGATTTAGACGATGGCCGGAGCAAGACGGACGCGCGGCGTGGAGCTCCGGTCTGCCCTGCATTTCTGTACACCTCCTCTTGTATTCATTAATAAAGTGTGTTCTCTGTTACACCGCGCGTACGTTATTTCTGCTAGTCGCGAAAACGCGGCGGCGGTGCAACACTATGTATTTTTGTTATTAATTTTGTTAATAAATAAGAAATATTGGACAAAACATATAAAATATAACATAAAATATTAGTTTTTACTCGTTATGTGCAAAATAAATGCAGTTTATGACTGCTTATAAAACATTCGATTTGTTTTACCGCTCCAATATGGACGACGTTGGAGTAACTTTCCTATTGGCTGTTAAGAAACGATGCGCAAGAGCACACCTGAGGTCTGTTTTTTTTGCTGAACTGGCTGCACTAGTTCAGAGTTTATCTTTTATTACACATATTAGAAGAAAAAAGATAGACTCTGAACTAGTGCAGCCAGTTCAGCAAAAAAAAAAAAACAGACCTCATGTATTCTTACACCGATGTCTCACGATAGTTGCTCGTTGGCGCGTACTTTGTCGAGTCCAGCTTTGTATTGTTAAGCTTCTTCTTCTGTTGTTTCTTATTGACCGGTATCAAATATGAGTTTTTCCATACATGAATCACATGTCGTTTTGTGCAACAACGAGCGTGTGATAATATACAATGTTGACAGTGACATCGAAACCGTGGCGGATCTACCCGACCTGGAGTCGAGCAAAAAGACGGACTTTCACAACAACGTGGACATCGAGACTTATCACATGGTAACGTCCGTGACGTTTTCGAGGGACGGGAGATACTTCGCGGTTTGTACCAATCGCAAGCAATTGTGTTTGTACGAAACGAATTACTCGAAACTCCTGTCAAATCGAGCGCTTGCCAGATCCGCGAGCAGAGTGCGATTCTCACCGAATAACGATATTGTGATTGCCGACAAGGCCGGGGATGTTTATCTATTTTCTACCGATTCACCGGCGGCGGAAAGCGGTACTCCGATTCTGGGACACTTGTCGATGCTCCTCGACGTTCTCGTCACGCAAGACATGAAATATATCTTGACCACTGACAGAGACGAGAAGATTAGGGTGTCCATGTTTCCGAATTGTTATAACATTGTGTCTTATTGTCTGGGACATGCGAAGTTTGTGACGAACATCACCGAGTTGCCTCACGACAAAAGCATTTTAATATCGTGCGGTGGCGATGGAGTTTTCAAATTGTGGAACTACAAACACGGGACTGAACTGATGTCTGTGAATTTTTCTGACAAAATATCAAAATGCGACGTCGAGAAATTCAACCAGAATCTTCGTAACAATCATTATGACGAGGTTGTGGATGTATTGCCCGTTAAACATTTGCGAGCGTCTTGTCTCAGTGAAAAAGAATCCTTGATTATTTTTAGTTTTTACAGCAGTAACGTGTTGTTAGTCTATATTGTTAGTAGTAACAATGAAACAACGCAGTTAACGGCGAATTGCTTGGAGTCTGTAACTACAGAAGCTGAGCCTGTGGAATGTCTTCTGCGCAAACAAGATTTGTGGGTATTAACAGACCTAGGAGTGCAAGTGTACAAGTTTCAAAACAATAAATTTGTAGTTCACAATGATCTAAGTTGTACATTGAACCGTCTTAACAAGCTGTGGCAAATGCTGAAAAATACTGCTGTCAGTCAAAACATGTTTCCAATTTTATACAAGAGAACGTACGACAATGTGCAGGAATATTTAGAAAGAAAGAAACTTCGTCTTGCAAGCAGTACAGAATAAATTATAATACTCACAAGTCCATACAAATGTGATCATGTTATTTGTTTAAAACATGCAAATAAACATCTACAATGATTGAAATCAAAAATAAGGAGTGTATATTTTACATCAATGATCTTTGAGTTTAGTAATTTTCTTTTGACTGTATCGTACAAGTTTGCTAATGTAAATGCGACTGGATAGACTTTTGCAGAAATGTGAAATAACAAATTTCATCAGGGAAATAGAAATAACATAGCAAAGTAATATTGCGTGATCCAAATCTGGATCATACAGAGATTGATAGACATTTTGGTTTGTCAATTTTTGAGTGTATAAAATAGTTAAACAAACTTATCACATTACACAGGTTTATAATCTAGTTTAGATTCGAGTTTCTTATTGTCAGAAACCTTCCTCACAGCTTTCATAAAATCCTCTTGTATTACATATTCTCGTTCTAATCGTATCGCAAACAGGCCAGCCTCTGTGCATACGTTTCTCAGATCAGCACCATTGAATCCATCTGAGAGTTTCACCACTGCTTCATAATCTGAATATTTCATAAATAATAGGTACGTTTGATTATTAAAAAAATACACTAAAATATATAATATAAAAAAAAATTAATTACTCACCAATTTCACCGTGTTTAGCAATTGGCAAGGCGTGAATCTTCAAAATTTCTAAACGAGCTTGCTCATTAGGTAACGGTATTTCAATTTTTCTATCGAGTCTTCCCGGTCGTAATAGCGCAGGATCCAAAGTATCAGGTCTGTTTGTAGCCATTATCATTTTAACCTGACCCAAGGAATCAAATCCATCCATCTGATTTAGCAACTCCATCAGAGTTCTCTGGATTTCTCGATCAGCGCTTGTACCTTCAGAAAATCTGCGGCCACCTGTTGTATAAAACAAACATTTTTGTATCATCTTCTATCTCAACTTTTGGAATTTTCTTTTTTTGTTATAAATACAAAACGTACTCACCAATAGCGTCAATTTCGTCCATAAATATGATACAGGGTTGGTGATCCCGAGCATAATTAAACATCTCTCTGATCAATCTGGCCGACTCTCCGATATATTTATCAACAATTGCACTCGAAACAACTTTTAAGAAATTTGCATCTAACTGACTAGCAACGGCTCTTGCCAGCAATGTTTTCCCAGTACCTGGAGGACCATACAACAAGCATCCCTTGGGAGGAGTGATGCCAACTCTTTGAAAAAGTTCCGGATTTAATAGCGGCAGTTCTATAACTTCGCGCAGTTCGCGTATTTGTTCGCTCAAACCGCCTATCGCAGAATACTTAACATCACCGGGATCTTCATGGGACATGTTGTAAACTAAGGGATCGACCTAGAAAACATTGAGAATAAATGTTAGAAGGCACAGACAACAAATTGTCTAAAGTAAAAGAAAGTTAGTTTTTTTTTTTTAACAGAATTAGCACATTGCTTTACCTCACGTGGTAAATAACGCATGATTGTAAGAGTTGTCATATCTAAAGCAACTCTGGTTCCGGACTTCAATTTGTTTTTGTCCAATTGACGGCGACATCCAACAACATAACGTGGACCATTTGTTGCCTTTACTATAACTAAAAAAACAATAAATTTTACATATCTCTCTGAATATATCTAAACTGTAGTTTATATGTTACAAAGAAAATGTTCATATTTTATTTTGCACTTACACTTCTCTTCGGTGAGCTGTTTCAATACTTCTCCAACAATCTATAAAATTCAAAGTATAAAGCAAATTGAAAATATAAAATAACATGAGCAATATGAAATGATTATGACGTTTTAACATTAGAAATGGATATTACCTGTCCAACACTTTGCAATGCCTTTAAATCATTTTCAGACTTGTCATACTGCTTTGTCAGATCTTTGAGATGTTCTCTCACTGCAATGAAAAAGTCAAAGTGTTTCACTAATCACAATTGTACAAACTGCGAAACAATTTAAGAGATGCAGTTTAACACACTTATACATGTTACATAATTATGTATACAAGCAAACATCTCAGGAATATAAAACCGAATGAGGAAGAGAGTATAAAAGAAGATGGTTTCGAGGTTATGTCTCTTTGTCTATTCCTGGTAAAGAAAATTGCAAGCAAACGTGAAAATTCGACGAGAGCACCTTACTTTCTTTGAGACGCGACTCGACCTCCTTGTGCTCCAAAAGTTTTTTCCGGTAATCCTGAAGAGCTTTTTCTCTCACGGAATCCATGGTGACCGCCATCCTGACTTATTTTGCTGTCTAACTGTCACCGAAAGAATCTCTCTCGAGATACAAAAACTCTCACGCGAAAATGTCAATCGCTGATTACGCGCGCCATCTGGAACGGTGCGGATTAAATCGCTGCCGCGGAGCAAAACTGATGACGCTCGAGGAGAAACGCGTCAACGCATTACACGCGGACGCACCGGCCAATCAACATGCTGCTATTCCACAAGAGCGGAATGCTGATCGCGTTGTTCTCTTGTCGCGCGTTCTGTTCTTCTCCGCAGAAGTGACATAAAGTACGCAAACTGTTTTTCCCGTGTGCAAGGACCATAACACGTCGTTTGATTCAGCGCGATCACATCGAAACTATCGTCGACGGATCACTTGTATCACTGTATATACATATGCATTACTTGCCACACGCGTATGATTACTCAAGTTTGTATACGCGCACCACTCCCGCTACTGCGTGTTGTTGGCGATTTTTGTAATATTCCCAGCGCAGAGCGGAACACGGAGCGTCAGTGGTACATCGACGATTGCACATCGACGTACGTGTGATGGGGGACGCAGCGATGAACGTCGTAGCGTCCGGCGGTTGTAGCGGCAACAGCGGTGATCGTATTGTCAAGGAAGGCTGGCTCCAGAAACGAGGTAACTAATAGCTACCTCACGGAGCGCGGCTCATAATATTTACATTTTGTGCTATGTTTATCTGGAGCAGCGTCTCCGGAGCTGTCGCGTGCTCCGTCGATGTTATGTCGCGCGAGCGTATGTCACGCGCCGTGCAAGTGTCACGACCGCGTGCTCCGTCTAGCTGCTCCTCGTCGACGCACGATGCGAAAAATAAATTTATCAAAAACGCGCTTGAACGCGTGCATCTTCCCCGGCATCGTTTGTCGCTCCGATTACTCCGTTTCTTGTTTGAGAGAGCCGACGGGAACACTCGGCTGCACTCGAGTTCTCGCATTACATTTGCATAACATCCTCCAAAGTTTGCTAATTTTGCGTGTTTTCACGCTACTTCGCGTCGCAATATGCGCTTTACAGTACACTCTGCCGATCATAACATCAGGAGCATAAATGTCAAATATATACATATTTATCTTCCTAAAAAAGATAGTTCTCGTTTTTCATTCATTGCATATGGTTATTGCTAATTTTTTTTTTTTTTTTTTGAGTTTTTTATATGAAAGTGGTAATTGTTTAGTATGGTAGAGGAGGAGTTTTATTGAAATGCGTGTAAAAATGAAGGAAATATAAATAGATGCTATTTGTTATATTTTTTCTGTGTGTATATGCATGTATTTATATGTATTTATATGTATGTATGTGTGTACATACTCATACATATATATAATTACATATACACGCACACATATACATATATATATAAAATTTATTTCAAATGTTACTCATATAAAGAGAATCAAAACATAATCACTAAACTCTTTACATATTTGTAGGGGAGCATATAAAAAATTGGAGATCAAGATATTTCATCTTGAGAGATGATGGTACATTAGTCGGATACAAAGCTAAGCCTGACGAACAAATTCAGCCATTAAATAATTTCACAGTACGTGGGTGCCAAATAATGTCAGTAGACAGACCTAAACCCTATACATTTGTTATTAGAGGCTTGCAGTGGACAACTGTAATTGAAAGAACGTTTCATGTAGAATCAGAACAGGAAAGAGAAGACTGGGTTACAGCAATCAGGTTTGAATTTCAATTATTAAATTCTCTATACCCATGTAAATACTTAACTCTCATATAACATTTTTTTCTTTCATGTTTCTTTGCAGATACGTAGCAGATAGGTTAGCAAATGAAGAAAATCAGCAGCAAGAACAACCTCAAATGCAACAATCTTCCTCCTCAGAGGATATTGATATGGAATCGAGCACAGGAGGTGCTAGATCTGATTCCTGTAGTTCTTTAGGTGTTGTGTCTCCAGATGTAGACAGTGGTAGTATCGATGAATTATCAGTAAAGTTCAGTGTCCAAGGGACTTCAAGTAGTAAAAGCAGTGGAAAAAAGAAAGTAGTAAGTTACTTGGTAATGTTTTTACATACTTACAATTTATTATATTATAACAATTAAGATAATAACTTTTTTAGAATTATAATAGAATTATAATAATAAGATAATAGCTTTTTAATAAAACAGTGATTTTATCTTATCATTCTAAGCGCCAGTGTGACCACTTCGATAATCGGCCGATCAAGTGATCGACCGTAATTGGTCGACTTGGCTAATGTATCACAATGCGATTAGTCAATTTCAATGAAATAATCAGTCAACAAGTTGATCGAAGATGATAAAACTGGCTCTTAATAAAAATTAAACATTATTTAACAATTTAACATTATTTAACTATTATAACATTAACTAAAAATTAATGTTTATCTTCAAAATATCTTCGAATGTTTTTCGTTTGTTTCATGAATATTTTCATGTTTGTTGTAGACACTTGAGAATTTTGAATTTTTAAAAGTTTTGGGAAAAGGAACGTTTGGAAAAGTAATTTTATGCAGAGAAAAGGCGACGGGACATTTATATGCTATTAAAATCCTAAGAAAAGAAGTTATTATTCGTAAAGATGAGGTGGCTCACACATTAACTGAAAACAGAGTATTACGTACTACAAATCATCCCTTCTTAATTGTATGTTACTTCTTTTATACAAAGTAATAGTTTGAACGTACAATGTGTTCATGCACATATATCAATATTATTGGTTTTTGTTTTATTGCTTTGTTAATTAACATATTCGCGTGTATTTTCAGTCCTTGAAATACAGTTTCCAAACGGCAGATAGGCTCTGTTTTGTTATGGAATATGTAAACGGTGGCGAATTATTTTTTCACTTAAGCCGGTCGCGTGTATTTGGCGAAGATCGTACCCGGTTTTACGGTGCTGAAATTATATCGGCCTTGGGTTATTTACATTCCCAGGGAATTATATACCGCGATCTCAAATTGGAAAATCTTCTCTTGGACAAGGATGGGCATATAAAAATTGCTGATTTCGGCTTGTGCAAAGAAGACATTACATATGGTATATATATAATCCTATATACATATTAATATATATATAATTAATATATATATTTTTATATATATAATCCTTGCATTACATAAGACTGGGATAAGTGCTTAAATTTTTACATAAATGTACTTGATTTAAATGAAGATTTATATCAGTTTTTATATTGTAATTTCTCTCTTTGCGATGTAGGAAGAACGACCAAAACGTTTTGCGGAACACCGGAATATTTGGCGCCTGAAGTACTGGAAGATAACGATTATGGGCGTGCAGTGGATTGGTGGGGTGTTGGTGTAGTCATGTACGAAATGATGTGCGGCCGATTACCGTTTTATAACAAGGATCACGAAAAACTATTTACGCTCATTTTATTGGAAGAAGTGAGATTTCCTAGGTCAATTAGCAATGAAGCGAGAGATATGCTTGGTGGTTAGTATTATTATTTCGACGACTTACGACTATCATGCTTCAAAAAAAAAAAAGAATTTATTTTTATGTCATTAATTTTAGGTTTATTAATAAAAGATCCTAGTAAAAGATTAGGCGGTGGACCTAACGACGCGAAGGACATCATGAATCACGCATTCTTCTCGTGTATCAATTGGACGGATCTTGTCCAAAAAAAGATTTCCCCACCTTTTAAACCGCAAGTGACTTCAGATATTGACACTCGATATTTTGATAGTGAATTTACCGGCGAAAGTGTTGAGCTCACGCCTCCAGATCAGGGTTGCTTAGGTAGTGGCGGGGGTTTGAATTCTATAGCAGAGGAACAAGAACATTTTCCGCAATTTTCGTACCAAGAAAGTCATTCTGCGGCAACTTCTTCCATCGTTTCTATTAATCACTGACAGTGTCAAGTGTTCTGCTTAATTAATATAATGAGATGTGTGGTTCGATGCATGATGAAAAATTTACGAGCAAAAGCATTCGTTTACAATGTATATCTTAACGATTGTCTGCTAAGCTTGAAACTTTCCCGATAGGCAGATCAATCAAATTTATCTTTCTTTACGATGCTTTTTTACGCATCCTGAGATTGTCACATATCTCCAACGGCAAAGTAGATTTATGCGTATAAGTGTGCGCGCGCATATAAACACCTATACACATAACTATTCATTAAAATTGTATATGGCGAAATGTATACTATAATAAGATTAGAGGTCTCTCTCTCAAGATAGTAATAATTAAATATTTGCTATATAGACTCGAAGGAAATGACAGGGATTAAATTACGTTTTTAATTGAATCGAGTTTAACGATAAAAAAAAAAAAAAAAAATTCCTTGAGACATGTATTATGTGAATATTGAACAATTTTCTTGTCGTCAAGGAACAGGCTGTAATTGTGTAAGTATAATCTTACGTTTAACAAAAGCTGCACTTGACACTTCCCGAGTTTATCGTCTTGTTTACGATCTTATTTATGGAAGAGCAGCAGTTCCTGATCTTTTTTTTTTTTTTAATTCAGTAAATGACTGTTACGGCAGATGCCAAAGTAGAAAATTACAATCGGCACGAGAAGCCAACGAAAAAGAAAAATGATTTACCATTGTGAAAGTAGAATTGTAGAAAAATGTCAGCTTTAATTGAATTATTGTATAAATTTGAGGTAACTTTTTTAGTCTTAAACAAAGATGTCATTATTATGACTGGTGATATAATTGGAGATGTGCGAGTATGTTTGAAAATTGAGTGAGCTGTGTCGGAGCTCGCAAAGTGCTTGTTTAAAATAAATGTATATGTTTGACTATTTTTGGAGTTGCTTGGGATAAAAATAGGGAGCTGTTTTAAGAAAATCTTGTGGCTTAAATATTTTCTGCCTAATCAAGTTTAATTAACTCTCATTGGTAGATGCGTGCGCTGTGAATATTAGAAAATTGTCTAGAAATTTATTTAATTTAAATCATTTACTTACATTGCTGCAATTAAATAATAATTCATCATTGAACTTTAAGACTATGATGAGCAAAACACACATTCTATTCCATAGTTAACTAATAAGCGTATAGAGAACCTATGTATGTAACAACACAGTTCTTTAATGAAAGTGGCAAAATATGGAGGTTTTATTCATCATATTACTTCATCAGAAACTCGAAATCGTTACTAGACTTCAATAGTATTGGCACAAAATGATTTGTGCATGATTGTGATTAAAGTGCCTAGTGAAGGATTATTCTCTAGTGCGAATAAATGTAGTTATATTCAAATATAAAAAAAAAAAAAAAAATATGGAAAATATAAAATAATTACATAACCAGTGTAACTACTCTATTTTTACCTAATGATTCACATCACTTTACTAGAAGATAGAGTGGATTTTACGACTCACATCACTTTGAATAAAAACTTTTCCATTTTTCTCAAAAACTCGTCACTTTTTTTAAAAAGCTTCAAAATTTGAAAAACATTTATGAAAATGGCTAAAATCTATAGGTCGAAAATATATTAGCCACAATCTCCAAAACACAATTTTGAACTATAATAAAAACATGAAACTCACACATGTCTAATTATAACAAGTTTTAACACGTAAATTGAAATTGAAAATAAAAAAATAAAAAAAAAAAGAAAAAAATCTTTTCCTAATAAAAGCTTAAGGCTATTCGGTTATATATATCTTTATGTATCATTGAAGTTTAATTATGAGAATTGAAGATAGAAATACGAAATCTTATACATAATACTAATATGCTATTATTAATATTATATATTATTACTATATATAATTATATATATATAATATACATATATATTTATATTTTAACAATTAAAGGAGTATATTGTATGTTTTTTTTGCATTTACTAATTTTTTACTTGCTCATGAAGAAAAATTAAATACTTTTATTGTTGTCACGTATACATTGCGCCCGGAATATATCCAGCAAAACAGATGTGTACGAAAAGTCCGAATTATACATATATATAATATACACAGCCGAAGAAGTGAAAGAAAACTCTTATTTAATATCGATTGGTAAATTTCTAATCTATCTTTTTTTTTTTCTATGCGTTTGTTATTCTACATCTCTCGTGTTTTGCATGGTACTAAGTATAATTTAATCCTTCGTGGTCAGACTTCAAAAATGACCTACGAATCGGTCAGAGACCGGGTATGTGAGGCCCACGCGACTTTAAGATCGACTATCTCCGCGAAAAATCAATATTTTTTCAATTTCTTTTTTTGAATCACAACAGTTTGAACACTTCTGTATTAATGAAAAAAAAAAAAACAAATTGAAAAAATCTCTAGTAGTTTCGAAGATAGGCGTTTGAAAAAAAGACAATTGTTTGCAAAAATATTCTACGAGTGGCAGCTAATCGTAGCCGCAAATCGAATACTCTGCGCGCCGTATAATCTAATAAATCGCTGTACATATATTTTGATAAAAGTATGAAAAAAACATCAATTGTTTAATATATAAAAAATGCTCAAACAAAAAACAGATTTACTTTTCGAAAAGCCAACGTCTTGGATAGACTTGGATCTCTCAGATCTTTTTCACACTTCACAATTAAATATTCGCAAAGCTATTGAACAAATGAACGCTGTCAACCTCTATCGTTGTCTAAGGCCCTAAAGTTTTTTCTCAGGATCTTCAGATATCGCGCTAAACTAATATCTATTAGAGACACCGGTTTAAAACTTTTGAGTGGATCTGGGAGACTCACGTCTGACCACAAAAGGTTAAATTTATGTTACATTAGTCTATAGGATTAAATATTTCTACATATTGCGGCAAAGGATTCTCTTTCACGAGCCAAACTTGATCTAAAACAGCGCCTTCTTTATCATCCGATACCTAATATACAAAATATGAACATTTGTTAATTGTTTAAAATGTAAACCAATTATATATTTTTGAGATTTATTCTTATCACATGCCATACCTGTTCTAGATATAGATGAGTTTTATTGAACACCTTCATTCTTGTGTAACCGTAATCCGAGCTACGATACGCGGACCACGCTGGTGGGCTCGGAATAAATTTCTCTCGACCTTCCTTGCAACCAGCTGATCCAGTAACTATATGTACAGGTGCCTGATAATTTGTATACGGCTTTTCGTAACTACCATTATACACCTACGGTTATCATTTTCATTAATATTTAGAGAAGTTTTTTTGTCCAGAATAAATAATGTAGCAAAGAAAGAAGAAAGTTTACTCGAAAATCATATATGGGCCACAGCCTTTCATAGCTGTGTTCGTGTGCCCAAAGTTCTAAATCTACTTTGTATTTGAAAAACAAGTCCTCTAATCCAAACCAATTTAAAATTGGCAATCCGACTCTGACTAGACTTTCGTGATTTTGACAGTCGTCCGCATTTGCATTACTGCAATACATTGGCCTATGTCCAAATGTCACTATCCATGGACGTTTAGCTCTGTATTAGAATTTTTTTTTATATATAAATTGTAAATTGCTATTAATTTTTATAGGATTATCGTGTAACAAGAACAAAAATGATACAAGAAAACCATTTAAAAGGATCTTATAGATAAATGCTTACATATAAAGTTATTATGACCAATTCATCAACTTACCTTGCTTCAGGTTTATTTGCTTCCTGTAAATCCTTCTCCAACCATTCGTATTGTTTTATCAGTTGTTTTATTCCATAATTCATAAAATAATAAACTTCAGTTTCTATACCTATGAAATGTACAGGACCTATATTAAAACTATACCACAAGCCCTCAGAATTACCTGGCATGGAAAATCTAGCCCTGTTAAAGAATTTATATATAAATAACTCAAATTTATCATTTTGTATTATTTTTCTTAACACACCTGTAATTGCTAAAATTATATTTCTCTTCGTGGTTTCCAGGCACTGTCATGTACGGTATATAAGCAGCAACAGATTCGATCTGTCGCATAAATTCATCTCCTACACGTGCGTTATCCGAGTGCATGTCATATGCAAAATCACCAACGTGAATGGCAGCATCATACAAGCCACGTTCCGTTTCTTCTTGTAGTCGTGACAAGCTCTGAGCATTTTCATTGCCCATATCACCAAAAATAACTATCTGTGGAGACCATTCTGAGTCTTCCTCGGGTGCGGTTTTCATATAAAACACATTTGACCATCCATAACGACTGCCACAATGATACACTAGCAAAAACAAATAAAAGCTTTTTATTAATAGCAATCTAATGAGAACATATATAGATAAAAATATATATGTATAGATAATGTATATCTTACAATACAAGCTGTTAGGAGTTAAGTTCTTCAGCCATACTCTGTGAATATATTGCTTCTGTTTTTGGTGTCCACCGTCAACAAAAAGAGTAGAATTTCCTATAGATTTTAAAATGAGCCCCCCAATGCCATATTCTACTATTGATTCTTTCGTGTCATCTCTTGTGCTCCAAGTTACAACAATATCATGAATGTTATCTAAAAATTTAAGTATATAAAAAAATATACCATACTAAAAGTACCAATTACTTTTCTACATAATTTTATATCTTTGTGTCATTATTCAATCGAACATAGAAGTTATATATTTAAAATACATATGATGAATATATATGCGTAAATAATAAAGCTTACCACCATAAGAAATATGCACAGCTTCTGGCTGATAATGTATCACATCGTCACAAACAGCTCCAGTAAACAATACTGATAAGATCACAAATAAGATATTCACGAACATCTTGCCTAAAGAACAACAACAAAAAGTGCGACGTAATTTGTAATTAATCACTGTTGTACAAGAATGAGTATATTTGAATAAAAAGCTGACAGCTTTCTGTGTGTGTGCGTGTTAAGCATACCTGGGCACGTTTATTCTAATGCGCGTTTGTCAGTCACATAAAAGAATAAAACAAGATAACTGACATTTTACTACAAACAACAATATTATATTCACGCATTATCTAGGAAGTGACTTATCACTTTTTGCATTATCATTCCGATACAATGACGCTGAAAACACTGACACCCACTTTACGTCTGTCAGCATCAATTTGTCATAAATGAAACACACAAGTGTACGTGTGTCTGACCAATCACAACGCAGCTTACATTAAACAAAGGGCATGATTGGTCAGTTAACGTAATGACTCTTTAATAAAAAACAACGTCCCGACACTTGATTGGTGTTGCCGTACTTTATCAGAGTAGTAGTAAGCTTACCGTAATACATACATACATACGTACACACACACATACTGAAGGTGCGTTTGCTTTAAACGCTCACGCGCTTTGAGCGTCAGTGTCAATTTTTATTTAAAGAGCAATAAGGACGAGCTGACGTTTAAATCGCATAAGCGTTAAAAGCAAACGCACTCTTGGACTAGAGCTCTATATTTATTGTGTATGTGTCTATAAATATTTATTTATATCAACAATTGTCAGTTGTTTTGTTTTGATACGAATGTCAGAATGTATGAAGTTCTGTTATTTACTGCCAATACTGCAAATTTCTAGTTCACGTCATATATAATATTCCAATGAATATTAGAACGCAGCCTTAGATATTCATGGTTGTGTTGTGGTTGTGTAAGCCAAAGGAATCTCTTCAGATGTGTTTATTTATTACAGAATTGTTATTACAGAATACATATCCAATTAATTTTACACAAATTACCTTCTTGAAAAAGATGCCTTCTTGTTCTGCACCAAATTGCAACAATACGTCAGAGAAAGGCTACAGTATGAGAGTCTTTCCTCGTGATCCAGAGCGAAGAGCAACATGGGCAGCCAATGTTGGGCGAGAAAATTGGATCCCGTCGAATAATTCGTATCTTTGCGAGGTTAGTTTTGATATCCAGTCTCAATTGATTTTAGAAATAAAATAATGTATATTTTTGTTTACTTTACATCTTATGTGTAGCTTCATTTTGAACCATCAATGTGGGAAAAAACAAGAGTTGATGGTAGTCGGAAACTGAAACATGACGCAGTGCCAACAGTTTTTGGTTTGAATCTAAGAAAAGAAAATGAAGAAAAGAGGAAAAAGTACGGAGAAAAAAAGAACAGCTCAATTTATATAAGCTGATATAAGTATAGCGATAAGTCAGTTTAATGACAATTTGGTTTATTTTTTAGAAGAAAATCTAAAAATAATATACACCAATGTCACAATAGCCATGTACCAAATTATCAATTACAATCTAAAGTAATTGAGAAATCAAAAACTAATATAAGCAATACTGATATTAGTATAATCAAAGAAAAAGATTCTAGCCAGTTGTCAGATGTGAAATCAGTAAGTATGATTTTTTTATAAAACTAAAATCTTTTATGTATAACATGAATATAACATCTATATGATTACTTTAAACAGGAGACGCAAAACTTATCATCAACAAGTTGTAGTCAACAAGAATCAGTACAAAAGGACAATCGAGTGTTACCACAAAAGTGCAAAAGCAATTGTTTATGCAATAAGCTAGCAAAAAAAATTATAGTGTTAAGACAGAAATTAAAACATATGAGAGAGAGTTTTAGAAAACTAAAAAGAGAAAATAACAGAATAGTGAAAGAAAAAAGCAAAAATCTATATATGTCTCATCTGAAACAAATCTTTACAAATGATCAAATTTGTGCTTTGATATCAATAAAACCACGACAGTGGTCTGACGATACAATTGTGAAAGCGTTACGACTGAAATCCGCTTGTGGCGAGCGTGGTTATGAAGAATTAATAAAACAAAATATGCCTTTGCCAAGTATTCGAACGCTTCAAAAAAGATGTCAACTTTCAAGTGAATGGTCGAATGAATTTCTGAAGAGCAGTCCGTTGTCGGAGTTTTCAAACGAGAAGAAGAATAATTAATACGAAAAAAAGATATAAAGGAATTGCATTGCAAAAAATATGTGACACAGTATCTTTTTTAGTGAATTAAACATAAAGTTGAGAAAAAATATGCATTAAATGAATATATACATATATATGTAACATATGTATGTAACATATATGTGTATATGTTTATTTAGTGTATATATGTACATATAATACAATTAGAATATATACATATGTACATATAACACAATTAGAAAAATTGTTTATTATATATGTACATTATTATATTGTTTATTATATATGTACATATATATGTACAATTTATTATATATGTACATATGTTTATTATATATGTACATATAACACAATTAGAAAAATTGTTTATAGTGTAGATTGTAATTGTATGTACTTTATCTGATTTTATTTTATCTTTAATTTGTGATTATAATTGAATATAAAGATTTTTACAGATTTCACTATATTTAGATACAAAGATTGCGTGTAAAAGAGATGAGACCAAAGAAATGACATTTTAAATAATGCAACACACAAGAAATAAATAAAACTTTTATTTTTTTGAACCATGTAACTTATCTCTTCTTTGTTTACAATAATTAGAAACGAAGTTTCGCGCCTTTTGGCAAAATATGACGTCGGTCAACCTAACTTTGATATTTTGTGACCCTTATTAGTGAGTCTCTAGATCACTCTTATCTTTAGCGGCCTCTCTGCAAGATCATCAACACTTCGTCAATGTTTCCGGAAACGTGTCGGTACGATACGCATTTATAAATTATCCTCGAATACAAAAATTGAATGTTTTGCGTAAACTTTCGGTCAATGCTTCTCTGTTTTAAGCTTACACGAAAATGATAAAATTTTCACATATAATTATGTGTAATTAAAAATTAAAATATCAAGTTTACTGTTGTGGACAAAATTTGATAAATACATTGAAGATAAATATTAAATGTACATTTAATATTTTATTTATTTATTGTTAAATGTACATTTGTTTCTCAAACACTAAACTAAGAAACAACTAGATAAACAATAAACAAAAATATATAATTGTCACTGAGTTACATAGATTGAAACTTCTTATATGATCAATTAAAAATTTTTTTTGGCAAGACGTAGCGTACTGCTCACCTAATTAGAAATTAAATCAGAACTAAAAGGAGCAAGCGATTTATTACATTTCAAGATAATTCTCTCACACTTCTCGGTGATGTATAAAGACGACTGCTCTCAATTGAAATTCAAGCTAAAACTCGCTTTGTGTGATTGCCTTTCAGCATACTATTAGCACTTATATCCGCCCTTGTGAGTGAAGTTAAACGTTACCGTCGATCGCAGACAATAAAGCGACGTTGATTCCGTGCGCCGATACCGCGATAACGCAATTACATAAGACGGAAGCTGGAGAAGGCGAAGGGAGAGAAAGAGAAATCAAGGCAGTTACCGAACTAACATCCCCTATAGCCCTATATTGATCTTACGGTCTTGCAGTTCTCTCTCTGTCTTGCCTTCAGTTTGCACGCGTTTTCCGTGCACGTGCACCCGCAGGAACGTACGAGCATTTTACGACTCCCCCGAAGATACAAATATACATATATGTATAAATATCAGATATGCAGAAAAATTACATCGCAAAATTACATTACGGAGCAATCTTGCTCGGAAAGTCTCCGAAGGAATTTTCCGCATGTAATCGCGTACGGTCAACCGTTTGAATATTTAAAAGAACACAAATTTTTTCATTAATATGACATAAATATGCAAAATCTCTATAAGCAAAAAAAAAAAAAAAAGAAGAAACATGTTTGAGGAATCATCATGTTCATTATACGCCACGGTCGATAGAAAATCAAAAGTTTACATTATTTTGAAGAACTGTCTCTGGTAAGACGCTCATTTCCATTTCGATATCATGATAGAACACGAAGTTCATAATTCTTAATGCATATTTATGTACTTGGAAGGTAGTTCAAATCGCGGAGATATCGTATTATAATATCTATTAATGGTGGGGCTGTGTTTTGCATCTCGCGAAATAACGACACGAATTCAAAAGAGGAGGAGTCCGAACATTAGAAAAATTTATATTAACATAAGAAATGCATAAAATTTTGTTTAATGCAAAAGTTTGATTTTTTTATGTTGCACTATGTGAAAAGATAGAACAAGAAAACAATGAATTTTCCAAGTATTTTGCAAAGATATTACACGTTAGTAGAAGATAAATATTTTGTTTCTTTTTTTTTTTTTTTTTTACAAAACTCACAAGATCGCGCACAATATTTTCGCGTACGACAAATTTTTAATAGTTCCGTGCAAATAAAACTTTTAAAAAACTCTATTCTCTTGCGAATTTCTCACTTTACACACGGCGAGAGCGCGACGAAAGTAATATAAGTTTTCTGGTCTACTTTCGATGTGGCGGATCTGCCCTCCGAGCATGGAAACCCCTTGTGTAAATATCTTCCAGATCCAATATTGTTTCGAAGATGATCTGATTTTCGAGGACTTAATATAATGAAATATTTGAAATTCTGAAACATTATGCCAACAATTTTTCTTGAAAATTTTGTCACCGTGGCTTTTCTTGCCGTATACAATTCGACAAAAAATTTATTGGAACGAGATAATCGAAGTGTTTAATATGTCGGAATTCTCGAAAGCTTAATGCGATGAAGGATAAAAGGAGTCGGAACGCAAGGAATTCCGCGTTGTTTTTAGTGATAATATTTATCTTATAGAGATAATATTTATCTTATAGAGAGAGACCAAGAGAAATTATATACATGTTTGTAATATTACTATACAACGATTGGTTTCGTACACACACACGCACACATCTTATTTCTCGTATTACGTAGATATTGTGCTTTTGATATGAATTATTTGAAAAAAAAATCACTTTAAATAATAAAATTAAATCACTTGAAATAACAAAAGACCTGATAAATAATGGATTTTAAGACGCATCCTTCACAAGCGATTGCCGTCTCTTTTCACAAACTCAAACAAAATCAATAAAAATTACAAGAAATTGAATGAAAGATTCAACAGCCGTATCGCGGACAATGATTTTCCAAAGCTGTTTTGGGTTGCTATGGGGAAGAAGAGTATACCGTGGGGAAGAGCCGTACCGTGCGCTCCCTGTTTCTCGACACCCCAAACAGCTGCGTCCCGCGATCCAACCCCTCAAGGCCGACAGTGGATATAACGGCGTGAGGATTGCGGTGGTACGAAAGCCTTGTGAGTCGAAGACCGGGGGTTGCCGCCAACCGGACGACGCCGGCGCGTATCATCCGCCGCCGCCGCCGCCGCCGCTGCCGCCGACGCCGCCGACGCCGCTACCGCCGACGCCGCTCCGTGGCGAGGGCTGGAGACGGCGCTCCGGAGCGGTGTGTGCCAGCAGGGCTGCCGCCGCCGTCGGTCAACGCACACGCACACGGGGTTCACACCCATCGGCTGCTGCGGGCATCCGCGTTTCTCTCCTCGAGGTCGGTCTCGACGTCGCCCATGGACCGCTACCCCCGCGCGCTCAGTTAACTCGTCGCGATTCGACCGGGGATGTTGCGCCGCTCCCATCGTGCGTCCATCGTCGTGCTAGACGATTAGGGTGGAGGAACGGTCGGCTGCTGGTTGCGCGCCGTCGTGACGAAGGAGGGTGAGAAATAGAACACGAGATGTGCGTGGCCCTAACCCGAGGCCCCGTGATCGAAGAAACGAGTGGAGTCAGTGCGGGCTACAGTGAGAGCTTCGGCAACTATATAATCGTCGTTTAATCGAAGAGAACAATAGAATCGTCGCGCCGTCCAGAGGTGCGAAATCTGGCAAATCTCTGGTGTTATTTGCGCGAGAAGAAACAAGCACGAAGAGAATTGAGAGAGAGTAAAAGATTTTCGTTTCTTAAGAAGCAAAGAGAGTGGAGGCCGAGAAGAGATTCCGAGAAGACAGAAAAATTGGACACGCACTTACGTCGATAAAATAAATGTTTCATCGGGGAAATGCTCCGGACACGTCGAGGATTCGATGATGCTCGCTTCGTTCATCCGTTGTCGCGCGACACGAGGAACACGCTTGTACTCTCGTGATCCGTTCTAAGCGTCATCCGTCTCGATTGACACGTCGAGGAAACGAGCTGATCGGGTCGAAATAGTTCCCAAAGAAATTTGAAGGGTATATCCGCACACATACCCTTCTCAACTCTCGGCGTCGCATTGTTACCGTTCAAAGCGACGCGCGCGTAAAAACCGCGTAAACATCGATATACCGCGCGCAGTGAGAACAGAGAACTGTGTAAAAAAAAGAAAAGAGAAAGAGAGAAAAGGAAAGAGGAAGAATAATAACGCGCGATGATCACGATCGTTGCCGGTGAGTTCTGCGAGAAGTCCGGGACGTCGTGCTCGATCTCCGCGCCCCTGGCCCGATGCCCCGTAACGATTGTCGCCGACGTCGTGCGACCGTACGGAGGGTGGTAGCGCTAACGCGCGCTGCAGGAGCGGAGGAGCGGCAGCGGCTAGTCCGAGACTGGTACGCGCTTCCGGTACGCACACCGTGCACCGCCGATGCGGCGGATGCGGAACGACAACGACGGGACGATGGCCGGTTGTGCGAGAGCGGAAGAAGCGGCACACGTCGAAGCGGTGATCAATAAGACACACAGGCTCATCGCAAGATTGTGAATCGGCGATCGCGACTTTCCACGCTGTGACTCGCGGCCAGACGTCAAGCGTGAGGATGTAGAGGGGCCCGGCCTGCGGATTCGCGATATTATCTTATTATTTTATTCTCTCTTCGCGCGCGCGCAAAGAGAGAATAAAATAATAAGATAATATCGCGAATCCGCAGAGTGTCGTGAACGTAAACATAATTATGTGTTCCTTAGCCCATCACTTAGGCGGCCCCTCGTTATCAAAAGCGTGTATCGTGTAGTTTTTCTCTCGTCGTGGTAGCGATTTTCTTATAAACCTGTCTCTCTCTCGTGTGGAACATATATATGTATAGATGCTTAGTGTCCGTTTAGCGGAGGAGTGTCTCGAGTTTCCGATTGACGGACGATCGACGGATCCTCGAGAAGAAGAACGTTATCGTAAGTGCTGCTGCGACGATACGTTCGAAGGCGCGGTTAAATGCACGTTACCGCGTGCGGTGAAAAACGAAAACAAAAAAACAAAACAAAATCGAAAAAGAGAAGCGTGCGAAAGACACGCGCGTCGCGCAACGAAAAAGTGCGTTTTATGCGCGAGAGGATAAAAAAAAGAAAGAAAAAAAAAAGATATAATCGCATCGTGTGTTAGAGGAGCGGAAGTAGGTCACGAGGTCGATACTAAAATGAAGCGAAGATGCAAGAGGAAACCGGGAAAATGGCATGTGCTAACGACGTTAATAACGGCGGACTGATTTTTCGGAACGGACCCGCCGTAGTGCAAAGTAATTAGTGATTTACCCTGCACGTTGCTTGCGCGCGCGCGCGCGCGTACGCTCGCGCCCGTCACTCGCGCGGAGTGCCGCGCGAGGTAATTTAATAGCGGACTACCCCCTTACGCGTATCGAAGATAATTACTAGCGAAAATGGTCGATCTAGGAGGATACATTATTATATTGACGAACGACGACGGGAAGATCAAGTTGTACGGTACGTAATTTGGTGCATTTAACACGACAAATATACGATCTCTCGCCGAGCGTATATATTCGACGCGCGCGCGTGTACTTTTCGAAAGATCGCGCGACAATCTTTTAAGAATTATTACAGTAATATTTTTTTTGTTCGTATTACAAGAAAAACGAAGAATCTCGTCGGCTTCTTTTCGAACTTTTTCGCGTTAATTTTACATTTCACGTATTTTGCACGCGAATGTCATCTTCCGTTCGCATAAAAATGAGTTTATTTTACATCTCGGTAAACGGATATTTCGACGGCTCGTCGAATGTTGTTTGCGGAAACGAGTGGATCATTTGGAATATCGCGTTTTTCATCGCGCAGACACGCATATATCTTCGCATTGATGCTCATCGTCGACGAGCGTCGACGATGAAGACGCGAAAGATATAAATGAGAAGAAAAAAAAAAAATTTCCTCATTAGATTCCCCAATGATACGTGCAACTGGCACACATCGCGCGCACACGTCACGTGTGCTTTAGGGAAACAGGAAATGTTGTGTGACAGACGGATTTCCGATTTACACGACGACGCGTTACACAGTAATGCGCGATGATTTACATGGAGGACATTTCGCGACGTGTTATTTATAGGATGACCTTTATGTTTACTTATCGTAACGCGCGCTTTATCGCTATACGAAGAAGGCTCGCTTGTGTTTCAAACGTTTAACCCTTCTCCCATTGATTTCTCTGTTGAATGTTACTTTTTGTTAAGAAGATATTTCAATCGCGGTGTCTTGCTTTAAAAAGAAATATTTACATAAAAATACACATGTAATAGTTTTTTTTTTTTAATATCGCACACGGATATATTGATGTGTAATTTTGATGTGTGTTTTAAATACAAACCAGACACATTGATATTTTGAAACGCGTCGATGTGCGAACACGTGTTGAATTATAAATAAAACAGGGCAATGAAGAAAAACACTCTGTGCTCATTTTTATCGATGCAAAACAGCGACTTTTTTTTTTTTTTTATTCGCGGCATTCGAAATTTTAAAAACGATTTAAAAAAAGAATGCTCCCTCCTCCCTCGCGCTCCCGGTCGATTGCTTTTACAGTTCGTTTACGTTGCGCAACGCCCTCCAAATGATCGCGCTCTCATTAGCAAATACGATTCTCGTTTACGAAGCAAATTATGTGTGTTGTGCTCGCGAACGCTTAAACAGCAATTTTTGCAGTCTTTAATATCTCGCTTTACATGAGTTATTGAGTGAAATTAATATTGCACTCAGAAAGAGAGAGAGACGCGCTGAACTATTCATTTAAAACGAAGTACCGCGCGATCGTCGCGCGCAAAGTGTATCAGAATATTATATCAGAATTCGTTTTTTTTCCTACTTATGCAGCAAAATTATATTTGTATATGCAGGATCGCCGGCGGACAATGCGGATACTCTAGAAGTGGGCGATGAAATTTTAGAAGTGAACGGTCGCACCTTAGAAAATGCAACTCATAACGAAGTCATTCAATACATACATCAGGTAATTACGTCAGTGTACTTAAGCGGTATATATATTTTGTTTTTTATAGTGCATTTTAAGTGTGTACGAGCACATCTGTTACATATTGAGAGAATTTTTCACATTTTGTGAAGATAAAAAAATAATATAAGAGCGTTTACTAAACGCTATGGTTTTTTTTTGTTAGCAGACAGAAACAGATAATTTTTCTATAACATAAACGTATTTTATACGTATTTCTACAACATAAACGTATTAGAGAATTTTTCATATTTTGTGAAGATAAAAAAGTAATATAAAAGCGTTTAGTAAACGCTATGGTTTTTTTTGTTAGCAGAAACAGATAATTTTTCTATAACATAAACGTATTTTATACGTATTTTATACGTATTTCTACAACATAAACGTATTAGAGAATTTTTCACATTTTGTGAAGATAAAAAAATAATACAAAAGCGTTTATAACGCTATGGTTTTTTTTGTTAGCAGAAAACAGATAATTTTTCTATAACATAAACGTATTAGAGAATTTTTCACATTTTGTGAAGATAAAAAAATAATAT
>QVOA01003406.1:0-31434 GCA_014825685.1 Pseudomyrmex cubaensis | reverse complement strand
TATTTCCTAAAATATATCTGTATAATTGCACATTACAATTTTAATGCAAGATTTCGTCATATAATTTTGTAAATGGTGTCCTATCAGAGCTAATTTTTGCGAGAATGTTTTTATGATGTACAAAGTCGTATAAAAAGGAGATTTGCGCGAGAGTTTTTAATGTAGCGATATATAAAATCGACACGTGTTTCGAGTAAGGACGGCGTTTACGCGCGGCCCGGCCTGCATCTATCGTTTTTCGATCACTTCTCATTCGGGGCAGTCGTTTGCTTGTACGACTTGAGCTATTTTTCCGAACGGGCTTCAACGTCAAAAACATTCCCCGATCGAGTTTGGTCGAATTGGTCTGGCGGTGCCAAACCAACCAGGGCATTTCTGTGGCCGACGAGGATAACGAGTTAAAGTTCAGCAAGCTGTTTCTGGCCGTGTGAAGTAAGGTCTGATTAGAATGCGGATGAGGTCGATCGGTTCGTGGCGGTGAACATGTATATTCAACGCGGTTTCCACCGAGAGATAGAGAGAGAGAAAGAGGGGGGAAGGGGACATCGGAAAATCGATTCTCCGTATACCTTGAAGCTTCACCAACCTCGAAGGGCAGTGTTGAATAAAAGTACGCAAACTGATTTTAAAGCACCGTTAAAGTGTTTTAACGGGCACGTGGACAAGGACGCGTTGCATACTTTACGAACAAAATTTTATTAAACATTTTGCGAGAAAGGAGCATATACTTTCTGATTTATTCTCTAAACACGACGCTTACGTTGTATACTCACCGTAACTGTATTGAGAATATATTCTTGAATGAAAATTTTATACGCTTGGAGTAATGCAGGTAAAAATTCTCTTTTTTTACCAAGGAGAATTTTTACAGAAAGAATACGGATATGTTGTGTAACTTGAACATTGATGTTTTAATATTTTGTCTTTGTTTATTTGTTATTGTGAGTTATGAAAGATAATAAAGTTTATAAAAAGATTCGTTTGCGTATTTCAAGATAGCAACGATTAGTTTTAAATAGATAAAATGTTACGTGAATATTTTTACAATCTACTCTGTACTAAAAATCCACGTGGTGTCGTTTTATTTTGACGTTCACGCGTTGTATCGGTAATCCGGACAATTCGTTTATGTGATGTTGTGGAAGTAGAAATTCTTGCCTAAGGTTATCGCGTCGTGTGTCGAGTCACGACATTTTCGTGTACTTGAGCGAAAGAGGGGAGCTGCGGAGTACCTGCCAGACCGTCTCTTCCCATGGACTGTTCGACTTTTATCGTTATCGAACATATATACTTTTTAGATTGTATCCAGGCACAATGTAGAGATACATCTCGGCAGAATGTCGTTACCTTTCACCGTACGAGAGTGAGGTTTCCATTTGCGCCTTTCAACGAATTCCTGCAGCGGAGTATTTCACGCTCGCTGGCGTTTTTCTTTTGGGCGCGCCCCGGTCGACCTTTTCTCTTCCTAAAGCGCTATCAAAAGTCTTCCAGTATCAAACGTGTGCATTCACCAAGTGCATAGGAATCGTGATAGACGTTACAAATCTTCGCTTCGGAAACATTTTCACGCTGTCGCGCGAGCTTCGATAATCGACGTCATTTGTACTGTGATAAAATATGATTTTCGCGAAAAGATTAATTATACAAAATTAATGTGCATTACATGTTTTTTTTAAATATTTTTTCAAGTAAAACAAAAAGTATGTTGTGTACAAAAGTGTAAATAAAAATATGGTTCTGAATAAAAATATTTACAGGAATTTACTGCGCTCAATTTTAGAAACTATGAAGTTTGTTAAAAAGAAAGACAACTAAAAAAAAACATCACGGAAAAGACTGCCGGCGTCGCACAGAGACTAGTAGAGCGCAAAGAAGAATGGAAGATTAGAAAAAGAGATTATAACGTCGGAAAGCGCTTATTATACGGTCAGCGTTCTCTCTCTTTCTCTCGAGCGTTTAATATTGCTATAAATAAATTCAATACGCGCGTGACAAGATTGCTGCTAACAACAAATACAACGAAGTACAAAATTGCGATAACAATAATGGATATAGTGAAACAAAAGTAAAACTAAAAGTTGCGTAATACGAGACGCAGCCGATAATAAAATGCAAACAATTAAGAAGACAAAGTTTTTGGATAAATATCGTTAGTGCCGTTCACGCGCTACATCAAATCCGAGAAAATTATTGCGTGATTACTGCGCGACCCATTTGCTAAGCGATTGGAACAAGAATCTATATTGAATGGAATTTCCTCCCGTGGCGTCTGCAGTCTACACCATTCCCTTAATCGCCCAGGATGATGGCTACAAAATAATCTTTCTCTTAGTATTTCTCCCGCGAATTACCATTCTTGGACCACATTCAACGATCTCATATCGGTAGTAATATCGGCGCGTTATTCGCGGTCGCTCCCAGCCTTGCATTCGGGTCTTGCACGATCACGCAAATCGCCGAATTATTCCTCGGCTCCGCCGAACACTACCGCTGAGCTCCGTCGGGCTTTACCGACCGTTATGTATATACCCCCGGCGCTCCTTTAAGCGCTCACCCTCTCACGGTGCGGATTTTAGAGTTCCACGAACCATCGTTTTTGGCAAAGCGGGCGGCGCTCTCATTTGCCGATTCCCATCCCCCCGTTCGCGTTTACGATATTTTATCGGCGACCACAAATAGCCCGGGACCTGTGATACCTTTCTTGGGACGAGCATCCCGGACTCAAAGAGCTTCTTCGAGCGCGGAGAACTAACTAGAATTTGCACCTCGCTTTCGTGCCGATAAAACTGCTTTCTCGCAGACGAGCGAATCTCCGCCCAACGGAACATCGGGAGGAGTTTTAAAAGCGTCGAGAACGTCACTTCTGAAGACCGCGCGCGCGGCTTTGAATTTTTCTTGCATCCGGCAAAAGATCGGGGCTCCGATACGCGCGTAAGAGTAGACGACCGCGTAAAAGCTTGAGATAATCGCGCAAATTGCTTCAGTCCAATTGCTGCAATCTACGGAAAGCATTTTGAAGTATTTCATCAAACTGAATAATGACGATCGCCTCAAAGGACTTAATTGCAACTTTTGACGCGTAATTCGCGTTTATTCGCTGTAACAATATTATATCGTTGACGCGTAAATGATGTAAATGTGAAACGTTATTATTATCATCAAGATGATAATATTTTATAGAAAGTTATATTACGCGCGAGAGATTTATGTATTATGGCGCTGTCACGCGCGGTTTTGAGGAAAGCAGTCGATATGTTCGGAGGGGGATAATTTCTTCGCCAAAGATTAATTCTGCACGCGCAAGGGTGAGAATTAATAACAAAGCCAGAGTGCCTGGTGATTCGGCGACCCGCACCGTGTTTTACAGGCACCACGTCGTCAGTTAAGGGGTTAAGCGAATTACTGCGCTACACCAACTTCGTTTCGTCTGTGTTAGCGCAGTCGACTGAAAGCCTCCACTAGAGGTATAAATCTGCATTGTATCTCTTGCGAAGTGAGGCACGAATGAGTGAGAAAACAAACGTCGCAGAGAAAAGAGAGAGAGAGAGAGAGAAAGGAAGTGGTAATTACGCGATCTGTTTAACGAAAAAGACAAACTAATAGCATTCAAAATGTATCGCTCGCACACAATTGTCATATTTCGCATAATATGCTCATTAAATGTTTATTCCTAAAGAGAAACTTCAATAGCTTATAATTAATTCTAATTAGATAGTTTTTGTGTAAGAGGAAATGTTACACTTTGAAACTCCACAATTAATTCTAGAACTATTTTTTCTTCGCAAACAAAAACACCGATAATTCATTTCAACGTGCAAATTTATTCCGTTTGATAGAATATTCCATCTTACAATCTTCTTTTCCGTTAACAAACAATAATTATTTTAAAACTACTTTAGAAAAATATATACACGACACAGATAGGTTGACATGCACATGACATTCTTCTGCACTTAAGTTAAAGTTTTTGCGATCGATATTCTGTCGTACACGTAATAATATCCCGGATTAATTGTATCATGTGAGTTGTGTCGCGCACACGAGAGTCATTCACGTTACTTTTAATAGTTGATTTTAGCAAGCACTTAAAAAAACGTGTTTACCTACTCTCAACATACGCTCAAGACGCTCATGTACTGAGTGCTGTTAATAATTGTGTTCCGCCGTAAAATTGCCATAAAATATCATGTAGCTAGAGGAGTCTTGGGAGCGTATAAGGCGTATACGGGGTTGCTCAGGCAGTAATGGGACTGGCAATAAAATGCCGACGGATCTAAGAGAACGGGACGTGTGAGTGAGACGTTTGTTGTAGAGCGATCATATGGACGAGAAACGCGCGGGGAACGAAAAGCTGTAGTCGCACAGGACGAGAGCGGCGAGGAACCGGAACAAGAGCGAACGGCGAGAAGTCTTGACCGAAGACAACGAAGAGCAGCTCGTCCGGCCGGGAAGACGCTGACGCCGTGAGAAAGCCAAGAAGTGTATGGGTTTCCTTCTTGAAGAGAGCGGCTTGTTCGCGACGTAGCTGATAAAAGCGCGAGGGACGCAAGAACGACACATAGGAAGCTAGGACGGGTAACAGCCGAGTTGTAAGTGAACCGATATAAAGGACACTCACGAACCCCTCGTAAAATATTATACGGCTACGTGTCGTTCGGCGACGGGAAGGATGTTTTTTCGCGCGATAACCTCGCCTCTCGTTCCGAGTCCGGGGTCGCACGACGCCTCCGACGCGCGTTCGGCGCGACGAGCGGTGTACGACACGACAGGACGACACTCGCCAATCTTGGAGATGGCCCCGACGTTGATACAGAACGTTCTGTCTCGCAGTCACCGTCGTATCGCTCTCTCTCTCTTTTTTGCTGTCGTCTTTACGACGATGGAACGTGTGCTTGCGCGCGTGTGTGTATGTGTGTGTGTGTATGTGTGCAAAAGGTAAGGCGTCTGCAATAAAAAGCGCGGCAACGAACGCAATCAGGTAAGAAGCAGCAGCCTGTGCCTTGCCTACAATTCTTTTCCTAGATTTTTCCGTGGATCAGTTAGCGAACGCACCGTCGCGTCGTTTGCTGTTCTTGTCGTGTTCGCGTTTTACGACGTTTCTTTCACGGGCGAAACACGCGACGCGAGACGAATACGAACTCACGGGGTATATATATTGAATATTGCGACCGAGTTGCCAACTACTTGAAGCGATTGAAATTCGTGCTGCGTGTAGTAATAATAGCCCCGGCGCAGTGCAACAATAGAGCTTGTGTCTTTGCGAAGTACTGTTACTTTGGACAAATATCTAGTTGGATATGGTTAGATGGAATTAGAAGATACACGAGAGAATAGCAACATCTGTGTTTATCTTGCGTAAATTATATTTGTGGAGAAATGATTTTATTCTCTCGAAGCAACAATTTCAACTTGAAGAGTCACTTTCTAGTATATCGCGCAATTTCCATTATTTTCTTCAAGATAACAGTAAAATATTCTAAATCTTGAGACATAAACCTTTAAAATACAGGGAAGAGAGCAAGAAGAACGTAATGCACTTGATTGACGTGATTGCGTCGAGGCGTTTTTTTATTACACCACTAAATCATTGCAAGAGCTGCGATATAAACGTCGCCGCCTGGATGGGGGCAACGTTTATAGCATCCGTGACTTCTGTAATTACACCTATCAAACGCAGAATAGGCTATCTGGCTGTTAGCTAGGCGACAAAAACAAAGTCGCTACACAGACACGCGCTGCATAACTACATGCGTTTAGATTTTAATTGCGTGCCATTTAAAGCCTGATCTGTCTAGTCGCCGTTAAACAACGTGGAAACTTGCTATAAAAAAACTTGGTGAATAATTTTGAGAAAAGAGTTTTTGAATTAAAAAATACTTCCGTTCTGTAGTAGCAATCAGAATAATTACGGTAACGTTATCTTTTTTTTTTTTTTTTTTTTTTTATTTTGTTTTTTTTTTTTAATTAAAATTCATCTTTAAATTCATGCTTTACAACAAGAAATAATATATCGAGATTAAGTTACGCTTAGCGACGCGCGATTTCGTTTAATCACATAAAATATCTATACATCCGATCGGCTTAAGATACATCTGTGCCGATTTTTTTTTTTTTTTTTTTTTTTTTTCATAAAATAAAATAAGATTGAAAATGCATGCAAATGTTCTAAACGAGAACGGGGAATCCTTTTTCTTTCTAGCACCTCGACACTGATTTCAATATTAATTCGAAGAAAAGGCACCGCGTCGCAGAAGTTTCCAAATCCATTACTTTGCATACGAATCGGCGGTGAATCGGAATAGAAATCGTCGACATACATTCGACGTAGTAGTAGCGCGCGCTGGCTTCTCCAAGTATAAACGCAAGAAAGTTTTAATTGCTTCCACAGTGAAACACATTTACCGAGAGAGCGCGCACATGTTTAATAACCTACCTACCTTCAACACACAATGTGAATGTGTCGCGCGGTATTGTATTTCGCGTTTCTATTTCATGCGACGAAAGATAAAAACAACCTTTTCGAGAGATTTCTATAAATCATTGAATATAAACACACAATGGAACATTTTGAGAATTGACGAAATAATTGATAAAGGCCGAGCAAACATTATTTGCAACATCGAATGACCTACATACAAACCGATGTGATGTTCAATCGAGCTTACAAGTTCGGCAGGAACAGATGCTAAATTACACAAACCGAATTATTCACGCTAATCGAATATACGCAGCTTGTACGTCTTCGTGAAGGGTAAACTCGTGTTCTCCAGGAATACTGGAAGCTTTCCAAACAATATATCCTATCTAGAGAATCGAGAATTTACGTATTCCTGTAACTGGCTAAACTAATCTTTTACACGCTTGTAAATATCGAACGATAAACTGACCAGCTTAATTGACTGGCTTTAAATTTTTTCTTTAAATACACGACATATTCGATAGTGAAATCTTTCATCGATCTTGCTTTCTGCAAAAAAAAGTTTTATTTTTTCCACGGAATTTACTTTTTGTTACTATATATATCATTAACTTTCGTAATTAAATTACATCAGTAAACAAACGTGCGGTGCGTAACGTGTCTCTGGTTTGTAAAATGTTGTTAAATGTACTTCGCGATATCCTATAACAGAATGTGTATTTACAGTGCAAACTTTGCAAACTCGAAGCACTCGCAGCACTTGGAAATACACGTTCGCGGCAGGTTCGTGTTATTACGTTCGCGAATAAAATAAAGTGTATCTGCTAAAATTCATCTCGGTCACGCGAGGGTACGACTATTGATCCTTGCCGCACGATGAAAGTTTGAAGGATTCACCGTAACGCTTCCGCTCTCGGCGCGCGTAATTAAATTTTTACGAATCGATTGTTCATCGAGCGTTTCGCGGAATCACACTGAAATGTCGATGACCCAATTGTTTTATTTCTTTTTTTTTTTTTTATTTATTCTTACGAGAAAGAGAGAGAGAGAGACGCATATCGACGTCTTACTTGGAAATCGAGCACCTACTACTTTACATTCGCTCCATTCGAAACTGGATCAGATACAGGACGATTTAGGTAAACGTCCCGGCTGAATCCAACCTACGCCTCCTCGGATAACACTCAGACTTTACGTTTGTCCCGTTTCTGTCGTCCTTTTATTTTATGGATTTATTCCGCATGCGTGGTAAAGCCTTTTCCCTCTCTTACGGACGTAACTGCGCATTACTTACGCACACGCATACGTTATGGATATTTATCGCGCGATATAAATGCGAGAGGCTTCGCCAAACGGATATGTCTTTCAGCATAAAAAACATAAAGATTTTAATTTTTTTTTTTTTTTTCATATTTCAGTATTGCTATCGCGAAACTTGCTACAGAATATGAACACAACGGATAGATTACACGTGGAGATTGACGGTAAACTTGCACAGGATTAAGTAAACCCTGAGCGCAGACATAGAGACCATCGATAGCGGAATGGAAAGTGCGAAGGTGCCTTCTCAAGATTTGAACGGATAGATTTTGCGAAGTGAATTATTACGTTTGTAGGAAGTGCAACGTACAATTACCGCCCCCGGGCACCAAAGCTGTTTCATTGTGCTCTTTCTATTTCCACCACCTTTGTATCTACCATTCGAATCGATGGCGTCTAAACATATTCGTACGCTCGAGGCTCCTTTTATGTATGAACAGTACACGGTGATATACGCTTTATTTATGATGAATTAGAGAACGCATAATATGATTGTTATAACTGCTTCGAGATTTTTGTGAATCCGAAGTCCGAAGAATATTCTCACGGCTTCAAATGCCGCGCGCGCCAACACAACGAATTTTTTCGTTCTTATTTATATAAACATCTGGTATTTTGTTTCACGTGTCATAGAAGCCCATAATTACACTGTCAGGTGTCCGCTTCCGTGATACACTCTGAACGCAAATTTGTTTCTCATGCACAATATCCCCGACAGTTGCCGTGTTGTTTCTTCTTCTCTCTAGGGAACAGGTGAGAGAAGAGTATACGACATGGGAAAAAGTAAAAAAAAAGGAGAAGAAGCGAGTAGCTTTATCCGACGCAGCCGAGCGGAAAATAGCTAATATTCTAAGACATCGGCGACATTGCGAATAAGATGGGGCTTTTAACTGACGGCTCGTGTGTGTACATGTATACTCGGAAGAAATCTCCGTTCTCCTTTCTCTCGCTCCTTCTGCGGTTAAAAAAGCTCCAAAATTTACCAACGACAAAAGACGTCCGCTCGTCCTGGCTCGTTCAATCTGATTCGAGTTTCTTCGAAATAAGGAAAGAGAGGCGTCAGCATCCCTTTTTTCTTCTGAAAATTTCGCGTTGCTACCTACAAATAGATTTGGGTCAGAGCACAAAGGTATCTTGATGAACTTTCGCTCAATTTAAAACTTTGATGTCGTCTTATCGTTGTGAAATACGACGCTCTATAGCGAAAATTAATTAGAGATAAGGGTCGAATGTAAATTGTTTCGCGAAATATTGAGATTTTATATGTATTTAACTGATCACAATGTAGCCACGAACGTATAGATGCATAACCTGTAGAGGAACAAACCGGGATGTCGTGAGATTACTTGCCGATGATTAAATCTTAATTACAAAAAACATAACAATGTCACCGACTTGATTTACACGAGGTTAAAGTTATCCTTCGGCCAATCAACAACGTGAGTACGTAATAAAATGATGCCGGTGGGATAATTTAGGGAGGGATATGGCAACGTTTATGAACTTTAGTTAACTGCTGGTTAAGCCGTTTTGTGGTTCGTTAAGGACGTATTTCACATCACATAAATATCGTGGTGTACAATAATTCGACAATATTACTTTTCCCCTTTCCGCTCTTTGTACTAACAAGTTTAATGGATCTGTTCTCTCTCAAATAGATAAATTGTGGAGTTTTGTAAGGTGTAATGTCTTTAATAATAAAACCCCGAACATTAATGTCCGAGCAATTCTTGAAAATGAGAAAATCTTATTAAATATTTAGTGAAAGAGAATTTCTAAAAAATATATCAAAACTAATGTTGTTTCCTTAATATAGAATGTTGAATAAAGCCTCATGAATTTATAGAGTTTTAACCAATAAAAAAATTGCGTCAGACATAAATGTCCAGGATTTACTGGATACGTACCTAAAAAAAAAAAAAAACGTTTACAGGTTAAATGTACACGCGTATAAAATAAATTTATGATTTTGAAATACATTTGTAAGAAAACAAATTTGCGTTACTTAACAACATGTCTGTGAATTATAGAAGTCTGAGCTCCAAGAGCAAATTTCAGACTTACAACCCGATCGGCAGGTGAGATAATGGCGTTATACCGAGTTTACTCTCATACTTTAGAGTTCTGTAATTCGCAATTGAGACAGCAGAGTATTAGTTTATTCCCTAAAGTGCCCGTACCTCATCCACTGGTACACCAAGTTTACTCTTGTACTTCGGAAATCCATGAATTTGTGATATGCTCAACTAAATAGTGCGGTATTTTACACCTCACCTCATACACCCGAAATACTAATGTGTGTACATATCTTTGCGCTGTAAAATGCAAAATAATATTGTAGGAATTGAAAATTATCTTTTAACACATTATTCGAATTTAACGGTTGATAGTTTCTCACAAATACATTTGTATACATATATTGCACACGACTGTAGAGGTGACAAATATTTTCTGTTCTTACCTCTGCGATATTTGTCGATTTGCCAATTCGACGACTCGACCGACAAATTCGAAAAACAGAAAAACAGAGCCGATGTAAAAGCCACAGAGCCGAGAGGAAAACAGAAGATCTGAATCCGCCGATAACAAAAAACGCTCGAAAGTTTACGCGCTCCGACTGAGTTTTTGTGACTAATGTTAATTGTACAAGTTTCTTTTTTTGCATTGTTATTATAATGAAAATTTAGAACATTCAAATTATTAATTTATTTATTTCAACAATCAAATCCTATGAGGATCGTACAATATCTATTCCAAGAGTTCAATAAATACAGTTTTTTTCTCGACAGTGTTATAAATTTCATACTTCTCTCTCTTTGTCTCTCTGAATACCTGATGTAACTGGCGTTTGAAGCTATTCTGATGTATACCGAGGTTTCAATTTATATGGAATCGTTTGTTGGCAAACACGAGCTCGATACATCCGCTTATAGCGAAACGAGACCAAGAATGATAGACGGAGGCAGAGAAAACGACAGATAGGTAGTTACAGACAGACATGGGTAGAGGAAGTAGCGGAAGTTAGGCTGTTTCTGACGAGTCGCATTCCAAACACAATACCATTATATACTTGCTACACTCACACGTTAGAACTTGCATCCAATATGTTCAACGATATTTCTCGAAGCGAGAGATACGTAAAGGTAAACCCAATATCGCTGACAGACGTTGTCTCGGCGTTGTATTGCCACGCTGTAAAAAAAACATCGAGAACGTTGGTTGGCGCCAAATCATATCTCTTTTGTTCCTCGTTGGCCCTCGTACACGTCAGACGAGTACGATGAACAGGGTAACATGGTGACGAGAGAAGCTTGTCCGTGGACAAGCGCGTTTCTCTTTCTCTCTCTCTCTCTCTCTCTGTACCGATGTGACCGCTTTACTAAAACGAACTCATTCAACAAGCGTCCGCTTTCAGACTAACGTCATCATGATGTGAAGAACTTAATAGAATGGTCAGTCAATATATCTGTGTTGTACTGACCGAGTTGATAATTTTAATAGAACATATAGCGGCGAAATACGTGATTTTAATACGAAACGTCGGTAACAGAAAACGGAGAGAATCTGGCTTTGAATTTTATCGCTGGAAATCGGAATAAATGTTTGTTTTAAGATGGTTTTTTTTTGCAGCGTAAAAATCACAGTTAAAATTCACACAAAATCAGTTATAAAAGTTATTTCTCAGCGGGAATAAATAGCGACGCATCAAAATAAGCGGAAGATATTGACGCGTAGAAAATCAAAAGTAGTCTCGCAATTTTCATATCGTACGCGCCAATAGTACGTTAAACGATATGAAGTACTGTCGTAGACAATCTTTATCAGCTTTGCGCACCGCGATGTATAGGAAGCTCTCTCTCTCTCTCTCTCTCTCTCTCTCTCTCTCTCTCTCTCTCTGTGCGGCGATGTCCAATTACGTTTCACCGGATATAAATCATCGGAAATATTGCGCTCGTCGACGTTACCATTTGTTCAATACCGTTTATTTATAGCGCTTATTGCACAGTGATAGCTTTACAGTTATACATATTTATAAGCTGTCGGAGACCAAACACATTTCCACGCTGTGTTACGTTAGAAAAATATATGCATTAATCATAAATTACTGTCACAAATTATATGTATGTTTTAATACATATATATACATTTTTCAAACCACCTCTTATGGAAAATCACATGCACTAACTCGTATACGGAAAGCTCTTTAATGTTTTATTCATCCCATTTTGTGGACGAAATTTCGGAAATGCGGATTGTAAGTGGAATTACCGATGTAGCACGTGTTATTAATGCAACAATCCACTCACCAATATGCCATTACGAGAACGCGCCTTTTTTTTCTCTGCACCCCACATCGGGCGTCGATTGGTTTAAATCACGATACACACTTGCGACTCGCTAACGTGCGGCCGGCGCGCGGCGTACGGTCATCGCGCGGCGTTGGCGGTCCGCAAATTACAGACTTCGTTAGAATCCCCGTTATCTCGATACCTCATCTCTCGCCGCGGGAATTATAAAAACAATTCAGATTTATACCTTACGGCTTATCACGCCGGAGAAAGTTATCTACGTGCGCACGGCACGAGTGCGGCCCGAGAGCGCCCGTTATATACTTGGTTCGTTCGTTGCAGAGAGACGGAATCGATAAATCTCGGCGAAGAATGGTTTTGTTTCCACTAAAGATTACAGAAAGAAAGGGAAAGAGAGAGAGAGAGGTGGAGGAAGAGAGCAAGACGTTCGATAAAAAGTCATTGTACGAGAGAAAATCGAAAGAGAGAGAAAGAGAAAGAGACAGAGAGAGGATATATCTCGATTATCGTGAGAATAAAATTGTACGCGCATCTCTTTGTACTCATCTTGCCGTCGACACGATTTCATTGAATCGTATATTAAATATAATGTCGACACCGATAGAAATCGTGTTGAATGAAAGGGATAGTTATCGGATTTCTCAATGGATATGTAGAAATTAACGTGATGCACGAAGATTGTGTCTTTCTTTTTTTTTTAAACACGCAATTTCTAGTCCCGCTCTCGATAATCGTTTTCCTGTTTTTCTCAAGAGAGTTGAGATTTATATGTACATATATTTGTGTGTGCGCGCGCGCGCGTATCACGATGTTGTTAATATGCAAGGCGATGCGCGCATTGAGCGGAGAGGAGGGAAAAAAAACCCAGGAATGAGAGAAGACTGAAATGGAGGAAGACCCGATGAGAAGCTCTGGCAACTTTAATAATTTATTTAGCCGCCGCGCACACTGTAATCCGAGATATTCATCCGGGTAATCGTAGACGGAGAGTCGCAACTGTGCCCCTTCGAAATCGCGGCAATTATAACTGTACGCGGCGCAGCTCTGCGAGTGGTACCCTCGTAGAAGAAGAATCGCGCGCGTGCACGTACACACGAGCGTATTATGAGAAAACACCGCATTCGCGCGGCCGCGCCACCACGACGGTGCTTCATTCGAGAATGTTGAGTAGTAACCGGTGGCTGTAATTCCGCGCGCCCAAATGATGCAAATATATATAACTTTAAAATAGATAATTGCGTGATTTTAATGCGGAAAACGCCGCAGAGAGATACGGAAACGAAACGCGAGTCGAGATGTAAGGAAGAGATTTGCGCGCTAGACGGAGTAGTCATAACGCGAGTGTACGCAACGTGACACGGTCGTACACACGGTCGCTAATGTACGTACGTGCGGAATGCGAGTCTGAAATATCGTGTCCCCGGTCAGCGACGTGCGCGAAACAACAGGAGGACGAGAAGGCGAGGGTGAAGAGGACAACCCACGCGCCTCAATAACGATCACGACGCGCCCGTTGCCGAGCGTCCGCGCTGGCCCCCGCGGGCAACGTGTACGAAGACAATGGCCGTAAATACTGGATGCGAGATGCTCGTCATCGTACGGGGAAGCGAGGCATAATTCACAATGGATGTATCTCTGTAAATCGCGCGAAAGCGTAAAAGCTCATCTCGTGCGCCCGGCCGAAGTATTCGTTCGCCGATGCGCTATCGCGACTGAACTTTGCCCGTTTCACCGGCTGCGGCGCCGATCGTCGAACGTGACTTTTCCGCGGGCGCACGTGCGCCCGCTATTTCGAAAGCGCCGAAGATCCCGCGAGACGGGAAACGATCGGTCCACAACAGCTGGAAACCGCGAACAGGACGACGCGATTATAAACCTACATCGCGATTTCCCCGGGATCACAACACGGCGTGTCTATTTACTGTCAGAGATCTCCGGATCGGTGTGTATCTGAAAACATCCATCTCCAGACCGATGTTTCGACGCGTTCTATAGAATAAATATGTCGCTAGTCTTACACATGTCAAAGTCCGTTACATCGGATCGGATTTTCATTCCATTCATTCATTGTCACGAATGCGAAGTAATCGGGAAAGACGTGTGCGTGTTAAATCAAACTTTCTGACGTATTAGCAATAGTGTTAAATAAAATCGGCTTTTTAACCGCGGATAATTATCGTCGGATTTTGCTTCGCGCATAAACTCGCACGAATTGCTCTTACTCTCGCGGTCATTAAAATCCCATTAAGATACGAATTTTCAGAAAGGCGCGCGCGCGCGTTGTACTCCCAGCAAAATTGGAATAATTAGCGTGATTGTATTAGCCGTATAATCCGCGCGACGTTCATTCTCCTTTGCGTATATTTGCGTAATTCGAATGATTCTATCAAACGGCTCAGCGAGCCGCGCAGCTCGCTCCGTCTCCGTACGTTCATTTTTACCCGTTAACAATTTGCTCAGGATAGAAAACTCGTCTCGCTCGTGACACTTCGATACGCCGGCCGTCTTCTTCAAAACGTTAATGAGTACGTCGAGCGTTTCTCTCTATCCCGTCTGGTACAATCCCAAAGATTAATTATACGTAGCGAGTTATACGGGGAGATCCGTAAGTGTTAGCGTCATAGAACCGTTCTGGCGCGGAATAATAATAATCACACGTGTTCGAACGCTCGTTCTCGCGTAAATTACGCTTGCTCGCCTTATATACCAGAACTAAAGCGCAAAATTTGACTGGACTGACAGTCCGCCACGAGACAGCTTACTCTTTTTCCACGTCGGAAAATACGGAATCCCGCGGTGACGAACACACTGCATTACCTAAAACAAAGGAGGCTCGCGGCTGAATGTGTGAACATGAAAAGTGTCTGTCTTCCAGAATACACCGTTTTGTTCCTCGTTGGTTTTCGTCGCGCCGTTTCAGCGCTTTCGTCCCGCGAATGCAAGACTTGGTGAATAAAGCATTGTTCGGTCCTCCCCTCTCTCTCTCTCTTTCTCTCTCTATCATGCACGTCCTCTTCTCTTCCGCGAGCGCGTCCAACGTCGACAGAAATCATAGAAATCTGCAAATGGAATCGCGCGTCGTGCGCGCTTAAACAAACGTGCCTACATTGTGCCTAAACGAGAATCGGACCGAGTTTAAATGAATTCCGCACGCGACCGCCACGCGAAGCTTGACAGCAGCGATACATTTGCGCGCGTTCGTTTTCAATAACGCTCGTTTTCGATACCAGCATGTCGATGTGCGCTCCGCGCATTTTAATAATCCACCTCTTCGAACGCGAGAAGCTCGATAGACGAGCGTTTATACGAGTGCGAACGCGTTTAAAACGCGGTTTGGACAAAAAAGGGATTTATATTTTTTACGCGAGTGAGATTTCGCACCGCTCAAAATGCGATCGTCGTTATCAAAAATTCTGACAAATGCGAACGATTTGAAAGCGAAAAGCTCGTTATCTTAGTATTGCATCGTTCATTTCACGTTTCTAAATTGAATAAAGTTGTAAACGCGAAGTTGGAAAAAAAAAACGTCACTCCGGATAAAATTCAACGCGTCTCGAAACGACTTATCATCGCGGACTGTTATTTATTAGCGCGTTAAATGCGCCTAGTCTTCGCGCGAGATTTTTCACCGTTATCGATGTTCATCATGACCGGTCACGACCGCGGGCCGGGAACAAAGGTTGCGCCTTCCGTTATCCGCAACACTGTCGGCCCGCGCCGACAGACGTGATTACGACTTACATACAACTTAAGACATCAACCTATTCTCGAGACGCCCGCCTCGCACTCCATCTTCCAGCTCGAATCCATTCGTCATTCGGTTGTGGACACAGTTCCACGGATACACCGACAAACGATGCCATTAACTTTGATAAAAATGGCCGTAACCTGAAATTAAGAGGCGACGGTGATTTGCACCTGCGCTCTCGCGCGGGCCTCGCGCGCGCACAAAATAAATATACCTCACTTCGAAATAAAGTCCGTGATGTATCGACGATGAAATACCTATTATCCTCAATAGCGCTGCCACTTGGCGCGCAAAATAAATGGCCGATAGTTAAGTCATCGTTGTTCGTATAGCCCGGAGTCCGACACTCTTGCGTCTCGCAGTCGCGCAATGTTGCGCTCGCACAAATATAAATAATCATTAGTCAAACTAATTTAGTCACGGTTTGTGCGATTACATACTCGCGCACGAAAATACATCAGTCGTATATAGTTGACCGCTTTTACGCTCATATGGATGAAATATATTCCGCGCCTCGTAAATATCTTTCTCCTCGTCTTTACGAGATACAATTATAAATATAATAAATACTAATAATATCCCGGATACTAATAAATCCAACAAACCGAAACATTTGCTTAAATATTTCGACAATGCGATGATAATAATAAAAAAAAAAAAAAAAAAGATAAATTTCCCCGTGGTTTTCTCGAGAACAATGAAAGATTCTGATTACAAAAGCTCAGTTAACATTTACTATTTGTGGATGTCGTAATTGCCGCGCGAGAAAACGTGCAAAACAAACGACAAAAGGATCGTGGAGAAGACGGGAACATTAAGATTTATTTGTATAGTAGCAGTTATGCGCAACAAAACACACACACACACACACACACACATACCATACCATATTCCGTGCGATATTAAAGCGAATTTTCTGGATTGCCGCCAAAATCCCTGGAAAAATACGCAAAGAGCACGTTCCGTCGTAATCGGGTTAGTATCGCGCGACTATTACGTACCAACATACAGTAATATGCATCAGAGATGCATATTACTGATTTCTTATATGGTCGGTCGATATAAGTGAGGATATCGGAAGATGCAGCTTGCATGCCTGGGATATGATGATACTAAACTCAAACCGAAGGCAAGCAAACGGTAGCGCTTTCTGCGAGAACGTTTTGTAAAATCGCATTGAATACGTTCGGCAAATTCGTAGGTTGCCGGCATTTGCATTTATCGAATTACTGCAGTGCATTTGCAGTGAGACTCGTTTCATTCGCGCGCGGCAGAATAGAGATAAGTTTTTTAACGTCGACTTAATCGGACTCGCTACGTTTGTGTATCACACAATTAAATAAGTTTTGCTAAATAAGAAAAGTCTATTGAAGTTGTAATATAAATTACGCATATAAACCGGCCCAGTGGTCTCACGATCTGATTGCGAGGGCTGCGAGTGGGAAATATTTCGAATCCACACCGTCGGATTTTTCCGGCTTTTTCAAGTCGAGTTTATCGATTGAAAAGCGAACCGAATCGGACTTCCGAATCAGCTTGAATGGATCGTGGATATAGAAATAGAATGTTGAAAAATATTGTCACCCTGAGGGGAATCAATTAAACTTCCTTTATCCTTTATATAAATTACACACATATATATAGGCAACAATATTTTATAAATCTAGAAAAATATATATATATGTGTGTAATTTATATAAAGAATAAAGGAAGTTTAATTGATTCTCCTCAGGGTAAGAGGTGCTACCGTGCCTCTTGATATACACCGATATTTTATAAAACTAGAAAAAAATATTCTTATAATTTTGCCAAACAAAAAAAGAACTAACGAAAGATACATAGTACAAGGTTTGATTGACAAATTACATACACGTAACGTCGTAATTACACACGTCTGGACATTCTGCGTAAATGCTGTTTAGTTTTTCTAATTATACAACAAGGGGGTAAGAGTAGTAGAATTTACGGCAGTAAGAAAAAGAATTTATGCTGGCATACTAGAAAACAAGCGCGAGAGGAAATGAGGGACCCAGACCCCTTTATTCCAGTGGCATATACATTTCTGGCGCTTTCACGCGCCCAGGCGTGGCGTTGCTCTACACGGAAGACCGAAGAAGGCGAAGAAGGTTCCGCGAAAGGCAGGGGTAATCACGGAAATGATCGTAATTTTAACGACGAGTCTCGCAGAGTCTCAAGGTTTCTGCAGGAATACCAACCGTTTCGCAGACCGAAGCGGCGGCGGACGAGAAGCAATATGAAAGGTCTGTGATCCGGAAGGAAGTAGCACGAAGAAAGAAAGCGCGATAAAACAGGCGAGGGTGAACTTTGAGCAACAAAAAAAAAAAACGCAAGATGTTAACGCATACAAAAAAACAAACTAATGAAGTTACGCGACATCTACAATTACTGACTCACGTTTGAAAACGACGGAAATGCGCCGAAAATGAGATACCGCGCGTGTAGCCAACAAATATTCACGTAGGAAATATTCACGTAGGAATGCTGAATATTAATTGCCAGAACCGTTTAATCGTCTTGAAGAAAAAAAAACTTTCCTTTATTTTTCCGCTCGCATAATTTCTCATTTTCGCGAAAAAATATTTCCCGAGAGCTGATATATAACATACTGTTTTCTGCGAGGCATCTGCCTCGTTCGAAAGTGACCTCGGGCACGAAAATTATTAGAAGAACTCGCTTAAAGGAATTCTGTACAGAGAACGTCGCGCTGATATTAAGACACGGAAGAGCGAGTCGGAGATATGCAACTAATTGCTCTAAGGATACGGTAAGGATATTCATGGTATGCCGGTGGGCAATTACATAGAACGGCGACGCATTAGGAGCAATAAGTTGCCGCAAATTGCCGCATTGTCAGCGCAAAACAAGAGCTTTGTGTATCGGACTTTTTTTTTTTTTCTTCATCTTTCTTTCTCTTTTTCTGGATCAAGGGTCGTGTTCTGTATTAGAGAAAACGCGTGCGTTTTGTACAAAGCGACGATAGATAATAACGAGTGCCAGAAGTGCGCGCAATATATATATATTTAGCCATTATTAATCCGTTACGACTGGTCACGTACCGGTCATTACGGCGAGGCTGAAAAGCCGTTACAGTCATTTGACTGGTACGGCGAAATTTGTCGTGGCGAATAACGTCGCGGCGTGTCGCCCAAGCGTGATTCGGTAGAGTACGTCCGACAACCAAAAATCGTCCTGTCTTGCGGGACGTACACATTTATCAAGATCAAAGATTCAAGAGACAAGATGAATTCCTCGTGGAGAACGTGGCCGGTGGGCCTGCCCGACGATGCCGATGTCTACGGAAGACTAACGACTTTCGGCGAATGACTGCCACTTCGGCGAGGTTGTCTGTTTCGCGCATGCACCAATTGACGGCGCGCGCTTAAGTATTCGATGTGTTTTTGTGAACGTCGCCGATTGCAGTTTTGCGTGGAAATCGCAATCGGCGTAATTGAGGTTTGCCGATTAGATCGAGGAAAAAAAAACCGACGAACGCGAATGGCCGAGTAATCGCAAATCTGTAGCCTGAGAAACGATCTATTATCACTTTCTTTTCTTTTGCTTCGGAGAATTTATGAGAATTATGAGAATTATGATCTTTCACGCAATTATCTATGCGACATGCACAGATCGTGAAGCATAACAGCGCCGTATTCCACGCGTCGCTGCTCCTCGGCCAAGCACGGAAGTCGCGGTCCCATCTCTCTCGCATGTATAAACGCCTAAACCTTGTTGTTCTTATTCCGACGGACGCTCGTTAGCCACTCAACACGCAACCCAATTTCTTCTCCGCTCTTTCTCGACCACCGACCGTGCGCGCTCGCGTGAATTCTTTGGTTTCTTTAATCCTTTGAAACACGAAAAAAACGTTTGCTGAAATAGCAAGAAGATTAGTTACTATGGCCAGCAAGAAAAATTGGCTAAATCTATTGAATTTTTTTTCAACAAACCGTTTAGCTGATGAAACAAAAACTTTAGTAGATTCGGACAAATGTTTTTTGCTGGCCACATAATACTAAAACTGTTTTTTCCGTAATCATTCATAAACATATGTACGTAAATATACACAGAAAAAACAGTTTTGTTGAAATTACCAAATTTTGATAATCTTAACTAAAATTTAGTTTCCAAAACACTTTATTTGGTTTGATTTACCAAATTTTAGTTATCTCAACAAAACTCTTTTTTCTGTGTATCTCTATATATATACCTACGTTTACTTAACCCGTCGTCACCACATCTCAATCCACTATACGTCACCACACTGGTGCAATTTTGCACTTTGCATGTTTGAAGTTGAATAACTTTCCAGTAATGAGTTGATAAATAATTTAAAACTAGTGAAAATAGGGGTAAAAAGTTTTCAGAAATTGAATGGAATTAGTTAAAAATGTCCAAAAAAATTCTTCTTAGTGAAAAATGAAAACAATTAAAAGAATTTTTTGAAAAAATCGTGTTTTTCCAATTCTCGTTGGTGCGCATATGCACATATGCACCAGTGTGGTGACAACGGGTTTAAAAACCTTTAAAAAACATTTATATTTGCTCAAGCGCTCGATTATACAAATATTCGATCATAAAAAACTTTCAAACACATCCATCGGTTTATTTCTGATTTATTGCATTTAATCTATACCGGGTCAGATAAATTGATACCGAGAGCGATTGACAGTTAAACATTACGTTCCCTTGCGTGAATCACGCCTGAGTCACACTGTGCCGTGTGATCTTCCCTCAGAATCAGGGGTAAACAGAATTGCGTAGCACGCAGTGGTAATAATTTCACGAACGCGTAAAATCTTTTTATGATACTTTAATCCGATAGAATGACGTCGCTCGGAGAGCGACTTAGCTTGCTTCCCCAATCGGCTGGGGATCTATCGTGTTACCCCTCGTTGGATGGGCCTCGGGGGCGGGAATCGCTACTGCTGATACATACATAGCAGACGCTGCACGTAGCGTTATAGGATCCCGCGGCGCGCGCAATTGACGATGAAATATGTAAACCGTAAAAGTGGCGTCCTTTGCGCCGGTGGGCTGCGCGACCTTCGTTACGCCACGGCTTTAATTTTGTCGCAATTTAGAAGGGCTGCGACCGAAATTAATTGCCCACTTTCGGTCAACCGGTGCACCGGAACGCGCCTCGCCGACGCAGACGCTCTTAACGCATCAAGCTGTAATTTCAAACTGCATTTACATACCGTCCAAACGAACAAGCGGAATAAAACGCTATAACATAAAGCACACACGTTGAATCGAATCTATTTTGCCCTTTTTTGCGATCGTGTGTCAATTGCGAATCAGTACATTAGAAAATGTACACCTACTACTACTGTTGCGTGAAAAAGAAAGAACTCATTCATGGGATTGCTCACTCGCTCGAACAGAGTGCAAATGCGATTTTATACGCGTCCTGGATATCCTTAATTAGCATCTGAATTTTTCATCGTCACACTAACGACGTTGAAAGAAAACCTCATCGAAACGCAGAAAGAAAATAAAGAAAATGCACAGCGAGTTACACCGCGTTAAATACAGATATCGCATATTGGCGGAAATTAGCGAAGAAGAAAAAGTGGCATAAAACGCGCGAAAGTTGGATTTAAAAAGCGATCTGCTTTATATTCGGGATAAGCTACAGTTCGTTCCATCGTTTTCTGCGCTTGTAACATCGTTTGTGCATTCATCAAACCGGTTCCGGATCCTTTTTTTCCGTGAAGTATGCGTAACGCATCTGTTCTGAAGTATTCAATGTGCAGACTTCCCCGGTAATTCTCGCCCCATTCATTCAAAAACAAGCATCCGCCGCGGGAGCACTTGGGCTTTATCATCTTTACTAACGATCCGTCCGGGCGGGAATACAAAAAAAGGAAGCGATTATATCTTACGGTGTCAACAATAAAACGGCGGATCACGGCAGTGCAATCGCGAGAGAGATTGCAAACTGAAATTGCGCGATGCAATTCAAGTGTTTCAACCAGAATGGAACTTTTTTCTTTTCTCTTTGATATAACAACAAGGATCCATTTCGTAGATTGAGAGAAACGATGGCAGCATGCGAAGGAATTTCAAATCGCGATTCGGTGATTCGAAATCGGTATCGCAGGACGCGATAAGAGTCGGCGTTTCTCTTGCGAAAGCGCGAGTGCACGACGCGCGCGTACGTTGCATTACGTGGACCCTCGGGATTGCGAGAGAAGAGCCGCATCGTGTACCATTCCCTGCTTCTCCTCAACCTATGCGCCGTCGTCAAGGATTCTCTCGGTTGCGAGAAAGCGCTGGCTCAAGAAGAAGGGGAAGAGGGGAGATCAACGCGGGAGAGAGTGGCGCACTCTCGATCTCCCGGTCGTTCCGTTTATCTCGAGCACCGTCGTTTCGCGATGAATAAACAGCAGTCGGGCTTCTTCGAAACAATTTAATCTACATAAGCTAACAGCTACCTGTCTCTACTCGCGCGCGTCGCCAATGGGGAGATCCAAGCTACTCCGGCGGAACGTACCGGGTGCAAAACGGCGGCTTGTATCTCGGTCGCACTCGTACACACTCGAACCCGAGATCAGCGCTCTCGTTCCTCGCGAGTAGCACGGGCCGGAAAATCGGTCTGAAGAGGAGAACAACGACGCGCGATCAGAGAAAAAGAACGGGAGGAAAGTGCTGGGGTAGTACCAAAAAAAGTAAAGCTGGATGAGAACAGAAAAGTGGACGAGAGGGCGAGAAGGGGGCGGTCGGTCGACGGTTTCAAGAATCTACGGGGCCACAAATAAGAGATAAAGCTGGCCTGGCACCTCGTATCTGCGATCTAGCCTCCGTATCAAGCTGTGCCCGAGGAGGGGATAAGAGACGAAGAACTTCCTCCAGGGAAACTCACCATAGATTGAATTATCGTGCCCGATCGATTCCGAATTCAGCCTGCTGCTCTTCGTAGTCGTCCCGTAGTCACCCGTATTGGAATGGACAGCGCAACGAGAAAATTACTGCAATTAACGACGATGGTTTATTAACCAGCGCGCTGGCGTGCTTGATCTTGCACAAGTCAGAGGAAAAAACTCGACCTGGTTTGACGGATTGATTTGCGAGAACGTCGATGGGAATTTTTTTTTTTTATCGAATTCGATTTGTTTGTTTTTAGAGAAGGAAGACTCTCGCACTACGATAACCACGGCGATTTCAAGGAAGTGATAGATTCTTGCGAGGAGGGAAAACTATCTTACGTCAATATTGACGATATGTTGGCGCGTTCGCTTTGTCAGCCCAAGACCGAGGATTGGCTTTTTCAGTCGGAGACCCAACTGCCGTTGTTGTCTCCAAAAACACTGCGCGGCAATTGAAAACGAAACCGTACATTTATATCCCGTCGCGCACGTATAGAAACATCGATTCACAACAAGTTGGCGCGGCTATTCTATGAAACGGCCTGTCGGCGAGCGGCGCGAGACTTGGACTTTAAATCAATCGAGAGAAGAGTGCGAGATGCGGAGAAGGAGAGGAAGGAGAATGCGGAAAGAGGTACATCGAACGATACATGCAACCGGGCACTTACTTCAACATCCCCGGCGGATTTGCGAGAAACATCGTCCCGATAAAAATGCGCGTTGCTCGCGCGCCAGTCTGCCCGGGACGTACGGCCGTCGATTATCTGCGCATATATTTCGCATTATCGAATCTTCCGCACTGACTATAACGACCGACATTAATTCGAGCTAAATGTTTCTCTAAAAAATAAAACGCTACGTTGCCCATCTCGTTTCACGCTTCAGCCACACTACCGCAATCTCACAACAACGACGTGGGCGAAGAAAGTGCGGTCTCTTGCATTCGAGATAAACGCAAGTGAAATGCGCAAGTGGAAAGGCGCTCGTTTGGCCGAACGAGTTCTGCGAACGTTATCTCTCGATAAGACGATCGCGCGAGTTAATACCCAATCTCGATGAAATTAATGGTGTCGAGATCAATAAATGTCAAATAGGATAAGTGCAATATGTTTCATGTATGAATGAGACACGCATTGATCGTTTTGTTCAATCCGTCTTTTATAAGAGAGAACCCGCTTCCCGCCGAAGAGATAAATTTCTCGCGTTGCGAGTCAATATTTGCTAAATCGCCCGTTTCAGATATGTCAAACACACCTTGTACATTATATTGCAGAGCGCTTTACTTCAATGAAAATTGATATGCAGCTGTATTTTCTTTCCCGTTTATAGCAGTGCGTTTGACGCTCTTATTCATAATAAAATTCCGCGTTGGTGATAGAATTGTTGCGACACTTCTCTCCTTCGTTTGTTATTGCGTTTAGTTTAAATTGATACTCGAATCAACGCAAAATTATGTAGACAAAACTTCAACAGTCTGTTTCTGCGTTTAATGTAATCTTTTAAGCTCTTTTTACATTAAAAAGAACGCGACTTAAAAGTTTAAGAGTCTTATAAATTTTAAATAATGGGATAGCTCTTACCTTTTCTTGTATGTAACCTAACGATCGAAAATTTGGGTTAATTGCAGGCTTGGCGCGATAATATTCATTTATGCAATTTAAGTAATTGCCGTCCCATTAAAACGACAGTTTCGCAGTCGTTCCGCAAGCACGCGAGAAACTGTCTCACCACAGCAAAACTCTCTCTCTCTCTCTCTCTCTCTCTCTCTTTCTCTCTCTCTTCTATCTCTCTTTCTGCACCAGTTTCATTTTCGATATTTATCCATGGAAGACACAAACAACTTTGCATACGGTGTGACCATAAGGTAACACGAGTTAGTTTTGTTAACCGAATGATGATTTTCGAATATTCGCATATTAATATATACCGTGCAAACAGAACTAACTAATTTGCATGACACATCACGCATTGCGAGTGCGGAAAGACAATGGCAATAGAGGCTAAATTCCTAATTACTAGAGATGCTCATAATAAATTCGGAAATTCATTGTGTTCCAGGTAACCACCAGGCAATTAGGCTCAGCTAATGGACTCTAAACTGTCAGTTATGAGTTTCTAGCTTCATGGATGCACGCGCAGCCATATCACATATACTTCCCAGCGGGTAATGATCCCTGTAGATTTGCGCAATTGCAACAAATAATCGTTACCCATCCGAGGCCACGTTGCAGATAACGCTAATAGCTCGTGCATTATTAAGTAAACATTTATCTGTCGGCGAAAGATTACGCGTATACACAGGAAGCGATAAAAAATTAAAATTTCCTTCTACGCGCTCTCTTTATTAAAAATTCTTTTATTAATAATATTTTTCTCCATTACCGAGCGGATCGATCGTCTTATATTTCAATATCTTTTATTACACAAAGTTACTTGTCCGCGCAACTAGTATTAACTGAACTTTGTATCCTGGATATTGGATACCTATAATGTAGCTAATTACCCATGGATTTAATTTCAACATAGTAATGCATACGAGTTATTATCAACAAGCGCGCAAACTAGCAACGGCGAATCAGATCTCTCTCTATTACTAACAGCGATGTTGGTTAATATACGTATATATCTACTTGCTTTTCCGTGTTTAGTCACATGTTAAATTTTACCTCGATTGGAGGTAACCTATCGCGAATGATCTAATTTCTCTATAATTATCTATCCCGCTCTATGCCTTTTGCTAAATATGGCGCTCAAATAGCAAATTTCTTCCAAATATGTAATCTGGTAACCGCGCACAGTAAACGCGAAATAAACAGAAACATATTTCGCAAGTATTTTGTAAAATTTCTCGCGCAGTTATTTACGCACGAAACACGAACGTACGAAACGAAACGTTCGCGTATGCAACCGCGCTTATACGTTATAATTAGACATGTTGTCATTACCACCTGTGCAGCTAACAATAAGAGTGATCGAACAGATTAGCTAATCCCGCTAGCTTTTGAATGAACTTTCCAAACTATCAGCCACGACAGTGCGGCAGCTACGGTTACGGCCAATAAAGATATCGTGATTAGAAACACTTCAACTCAAATTAAAGTACTTTCTGCGAGAAAATCGAGTGGCAATCTCGCAAATGCCAAGCGGAACAAACGATGGAAATGCGGCGATCTCGATCTCTGCCGCGAAATAGAAATGTTTATTTATTCACGCGCGCGACTTGTATCAATTTCATCTTTACATTCGTTCACGTTATGTAATACATAATCACACAATTCGCGTTTATATATAAAGGCCGCAGATTTTATAACGTGATTCTTTGTAACACTTAGATTACACGTGTATCTCTTTTGTATAAGTAAGTTTCCCTACAAATATATATCTGATGTTCAAAGAGCTCTCGGACGCGAGCGCACACAGTCTTTCCGCGTGTTATAAAGCGAGAGTTTAACAAACGAGGCCGCATTCACGTTACTTAAACAATGCACAAGCCCGCACGATTAAGGGGATTGTTCAGGTTGGCTGGACCTGCAGCATGCTGTAGAGCGTCGTGAAATTGCGGTTTATACCGCAAATAGAGATGATGAATAAGGTAGAAGTGGAAGCGATACGAGATTTTTCCATTTCCTACGCGCGGCCATACTGAATAGACGTGGTACACGCAGCAGATTATATCGCAAGTAATACAATAATAAAGAATGTTAATGGAGGTTATTACCTCCCGGCGGCGAGTGTTCTATTTAATTTTCTCGAAAACAAAACCCGTCCGCGCCGTGATAAGCACTTTTGACAGACGCTCGGACGGACTCCTTTGAGAGATAACGGATTTCTAATTTCGAGTCGCGCTAGAAATTCCATTACCGACGACAATTCGCAAATCAACGTTCGAAGAACGTTGACACAATGCGACGTTACCGGTGAACGTTAGCAGAATGTCGGCGCTTGCCGACGCACAGGAGTGCTGCTTCGCAGCAATGATAGTATAGCGTAATGCCACGGGATGAGACTATCTGCAGAGCGTAATGCAGCAGAGTGCGGATTCTGGTAGAGATTCGGAGGGTGGGTTTAGTCGAATGAGCGGGGCGCGAATATAGGATGATTATGTCACGGTATGATGTATGGGAACTGGCAACGTGCCACTGCGGTCATCCGACCGCAGTAGTGTACAGCATTCTCTCCTTGCGTCTTCCTTAATCGACGTAGCCTGATATCTCATTCAGCGCTCTTCTTATCTCTCTTACAATGAAAATAGATACTTCTTGCAAAGAGAGATATCAAACATTAATCAATTATCAGAGAGATATCAATTATAAGAGAGATATCAAACATTGATCAATTATTCGCATGGCATTACTAATACGATGTGCACGTCGTTTAAAGTTTACACGCAAACATCTGTAATACGTCATAAATATGTTCAGATAATGTTAGTTTTTTACACCGTATCTCGCAAGAAAACTACACGTAGCAATTATACGATTAAATACCCTTGTATTCTTTTATTGAGATAAAAAATACAAACTCCTCGTTCGTAACTAACTAACTAACTTCGAGATCGTTCTCCACATTCTCTCGGCAAGAAAGAGCCTGTAGTTCGGAACGAAAAAGTCGCTTAACGCGGTATATCGTACAGTTTGTGATTGCAACTCTGGCGACTCCTCCACCACGGGTGGTGCTGTAAACTTTGAGTCGCCACGACTTTAGGGGTTCATACGTGAGTTAACTTAATGCTCGGCGCAGCTAACCGAATCTCTTGTCGCGATAAAGGACCCACCGCGGAAGAGATATTTCATCATGATCGTGGCGTATCACATGGCGTGACGACCAGTTTTAATCGAAGCGACATGTTCCGTTAGCCGGATAAAATATTACGCTTTTCTTAAATTCTTCCGGTACATTGTCAACGCTCGGTCTCAATGAATTCCTTCTTTTTCATACGTACGTACATTGAGAGCGTACCAAAGAGAAAAAGTGAAGAAGATAAAAAGCAGAAAAAGATGAAAGAGTAGAAAAGAATGAAGCGAGGAATATCACATGTACGATATACACAGCACGTATCACGTTGCGGAGTTACGCGGAGTTGTAACGCTTAGTGGCGCTCGGTTGTATTTATTACGCAACGCTCTTACGTGAGTAAGTGACAGAGAGAAAGAGAAAGATCTCTTTTATGTGCTGTTACGCACATACGCATTCACTCGTAGGCGTCATGCAGAAAGTGCTCACATCCGCATCGCGAACTCGGCAAAATGCATCGCACGGCGATTCTGATTTAACGTTTAAGAACCAGTCGATTGAAGCTTATTGATGAGCACGTGATTTGGATATTTCTTTTGTTCGTGCAACAATAAAATTCGCGCAGTTCGCAAATGGTAGATACAAAATCTGAATCTAACATAAGTATTTGTTCGCTACATTTTATAGGTAAAACTAATAGCTCTTCGATTATCTTTTTTTTCGATTTTTTTTTTTTAAATTAGCTGTTTCTCATTTGGAGAGAATAGTTCTGCCAAGAAAATCATTAAGTTTAAGAGCACTTCTCGAAAAATCGTGCCAAAATAGATGATTTTGTTTTTGAGAAAAGGAAATAATGTAATAAAGTAATAAAAGTGTGTTTGGGTTTTATTGTAAGATAAGATACACAAAATTTTTTTTATTTAGTTTTTATGCATTTGTGCCTTTGATACGTCTCGGATGCTACATTATCAAAACCTGAGTCTTTTATGGGCGTCATCAGAACTTGTGACAGAATCATCTAAAATCAAAAAAATGAAAACAATTCTTTAATGTTACATATGTATGGCCGTCGCCTTATCCACTTTCATGAAATTTCACATACTCAATTTTTTTTATGTAAAATTTGTGTAATGTAAAATCACTTTTACGGGATTTATTTTAAACATATGCTGATCATTGTCTAATTGTTTTTTTACATTAAAAGAGGATAAGCAAGAGCCGTACGTATAATATTAAAGAATTTTTTTATTGTTTAATTTTAGATGATCCTGTTACAAGTTCTGGTAGCCTATCAAAGATTCTGATTTTGAGTACAGTAATGCAGCATCCAAGACGTATCAAAGGCACAAGTGCATAAAAATTAAGTAAAAAAATTTTGTATATTCTATAATTATCCTACAATAAAACCCAAACACTTTTATTATTTTACATTGTTTACTTTTCTCAAAAAAATATCATAAAAATGATCTATTTTTGGCACGATTTCACCGATAAGTGTTCTTTAACTTGTTTCTTTTGTCTCCGCTTTCTCTATCTTCGAGAACCATAAAAATTCCTCCGAAAAGACTCGACTGTTCGAGCGAACAAAACGTGCGGGCCCTGAATTCTTGTGAGTGACGCGGATCGTAGGAATTCTTGTCCCACGGTCTGAGTGGGCAGCGCGTGTGCGAGAGAAGAATTAGCGTTGTAGAGTGTAGACGACGCTTCGCAGGACTTCGTGGTTTCAAACTGTCTCGCGCGCGTCGGCAGATTCAAAAACAACCGTCCGGGATGACTCAACCGGTCGTGTAACGACCGCAGCAACCTGTACGCATAGAGAGAAACCTGCTACGTGCAACGCGCAGGGTATTTGATTACAAAGCCAACGGGTCTCCCGGAAGATGGGACGAGATTAACGATCGAGGACAAACGCGTTCAATATTGCGCACATCGTTACGACAGTACACGAACGGGAAATTGAACGAATATTGTTGCCGATGTTCTGCTTTTATCAGCGTTACCGTTTTGTTTTATCACCGTAACTTATTTCTGCTCTCTCGAATCCCGGTACAAATTCGATTGCAGGTGCTTGTTGCTTTCGTCTGTTGTCGTATGTATATATTGCCATCACAGATAACGTGCTGATTAATTTAATTGATTCACGCGTTCTCGCGCGCCCGTCGTCGAGAAAACTCACGTCTGGCGATAAGTCACCGGTGTAAATGTTGTTCTCTGAAGATCGTTGTAACCGACTGTCACCTGTCAGTACTTGTCGCGATCGGCCAGGAAGGCAGCGAATTACACGAGCTTCGCGTGAGATAAGCGCGCTGAGAAGTCGTCCGAGAGACGGACGCGCGCGCGTACTACATGAAATATGCATTTGTGCGCGTCCTTACTTAGTATATAAAATACAGAGACTACAATTTTGAATTGCTCGGTAAGTAATCCACGCCGCGCGCGCACGAGGGTGTAAATTAATTCTTCGTGCGAGGAGAGGCATTTTCTCGCGCAACCAGCTTGCGCAATGATGCGCGGGATGCGATGCCGCTGGTTTGCCGCAACGTGGCCGTGGTCCGATGGAATAAATGACTGCGCTCGAAACGAAAGTAAATTATAAAATATGCGCTGTAAGCGCGTCGCTCGTGATTGCATCCGGTGATTAATAAACGTAGCGTAATTGCGCCCGTGTCGCGTATAGCAAATAATTCAAGTGCCAAAATTTCTCCGACTATTAAGCGCTCCGTAGCGAAAACTACTATTTACCAGCGGTGACGATAACGTTCCGACGTGAGGATAATAACAATAAATAATTTGAAGCGCACACAAGAGTGAAGACGGAAGACGGAGATAAAGAAAACATTATTAATCGTCATGCAAAAGATTCGATCGATAATATAACCGCTTGTTATACTCGCAATCACCGAAATTCCATTCTCACCAGATTATTTTGTATCTCCGAAACTAATTCATGTTGCGCAGAATTGTGTGCTACACATATGCGCGAATTGCGTGTGAACGACGCGCGTAACAACTTTCTCTTTTTCACGAGATGCGATCGCGACACGTATACATATACATATATATATATATATATATGTGTGTATATATACGTTTAACCGTGTGTGGGAATCGAGCGCGTGATGCACACACCGAGCGAACTCGCGCGGATGGTGTCGACCGGGAGCAAACGATCGTTCTGCCAAGAGGAACGAGACCTCGCATTTACACGGTCGTACGAGAATCGGTTACATTAATTAAATAAAGACTGGATCGGTATCAGCGTTTCACGTTTCGGCTGCGGGCGTACATAACCGTTGGCGCGTTATACGGCGCGTTTATTGCGGCAGAGGCGATTCGCGCGCGTTGCTCGCCATAAGTCTGCGGTCGCTATCGATATCCCGATCACGTAGACCCAAACCACTTTAGTCCGGAATACTTCGGTTCTGAATACTATTGCCCGTGCTCTCGATTTGTGCCGCGCGCCAGTCGGCTTGGGAACGTGTATACACGCGCTCGCGCGAAGAACGCGCTTTGTGTGCTCGTTTTCCATGTGCCCGGGAACCCTGCGTCGTAATTCCTCTCAGACGAGAATTGTCCCCTTAAGTCTGGCGTTATATTGCTGTAATGTTTACGAGACGATCGACCTCCTTCGATTAAGAGAGTATCTTGTACCGTAATTAACACATCGATCGAACGAAGGCTACTTCATACGTTCTTTGTACAAGTCAGTCTGCTCCGCGTATACACGCACGATGTCACGCACTAACAAGCGTACGTGATCCATTGCGGTCATCGCGTTTGTGATCGTTTTTACGCGACCTCCCACTGTCTCTTTGTATTTGCCATATTACCAAGAATATCTATTTTTAAATCGAAAAAAACATTTCTGGCGGTTTTCTTTCAGACTTTTCTGTTTCAAAAAACCTTGTTACAAATGTCAATAAATGTCATACGATGAGACATGTTTAATTTGTCACAAAACGAATGCCGGAACGTCAACAACGTTAATTAAAAAAAAAAAAAAAAAAAAAAAAA
>QVOA01003405.1:0-24536 GCA_014825685.1 Pseudomyrmex cubaensis | reverse complement strand
ATTAAAACAATGTGCTGCGTATTGTAAAATATTATTTTGATAACAAGTATTAGATATATGTTTTTTTTTATACTCTCTTATTTTTCGATCTCGTTTATTATTGGCCGGCGCTATCATCTCGTTGAGTTTGTCTCTCGAGAGAAGAGCTTACGTAATCGCAACCAATGATATCCTCTGTCATATATGGACCGTTCAGTATAACTAGATTCGTGGCAGGCGAAAGAATGGCTGTCACGTTCGTATTTCTGATCGTCGCTGCGCTGATAGTTCTCTATTTCTACGTAACAAGAAATTACAAATACTGGCAAAAACATGGAATACCTTGTCCAAATGGGATCGTGCCCGGAGTAGGACATTTCTGGGACTTTTTGATCCAGAAAAGCAGCTATTCCGAATGTTGTCGCAAGCTTTATAACGACAGTCAGGGTCGCAGCATGGTGGGAATTTACAACTTCACGTCACCGATGCTGATGGTTCGTGACCCCGAGCTGGTAAAGACGGTGTTGCAGACTAAGTTCACAAATTTTCACGAGAACGCTTTTAAAATCGATTCGGAGTTAGACCCTCTTCTGGCAAACAATCCTTTTTTCACCTACGGCGACAAATGGATGACCGGTAGGAAACGTTTGACTTACGCGTTTTCGAGCATGCGACTGAAAATCCTACTTGAGACCGTCAAACAGGCGTGCGAGAAGTTCGAACATTTTCTAGATAGGAAGCTGAGCAAAAGCGGAAAGGTGGAGATGGAGTTGAAAGATTTGTTTGCCAGATTCACCGCGCAGGTGGTGTCCAGTGCCGGCTTCGGCGTCGACGGAATGTGCTTCGACGAAGCGAAAGAGCGCGAATCTTTTTACGCGATCGGCAAGTCTTTTCTGGAACCGTCTTTCATGAACACTATTGTCTTCACTTTGGCGTTCTTCATGCCTATATTCGGCAAGATTTTCAAGATACGATTTATACCGGAGAAAGCAGATCGTTTCTTCAGATCGGTACTCACGGAAGTTATAGAGCAACGAAGAATTGACAAAACACCAAGAAATGATTTTCTTCAGCTAATGGTTGATCTCGAACGAACGGAAAATCAGAAGTTCGACATAGAGGTTCTAACGTCTCACGCCGTGTCGTTTTTCGTCGACGGCTACGAGACGTCTAGCAACGTCTTGAGCTTCGTCGGCTTTCAATTAGCCAGTCACCCGAAAGTACAGGAGAAATTGCGCGAGGAAGTGGTGTCCGTACTCAAAAAATACGACGGAGAGATCACTTACGACGCTTTAAAAGAGATGACATACATGGATCAAGTTATCAGCGAATCACAGAGAATAATACCCACACTAGGAACTCTGAATAAGGTCTGCACAGAAGAATACGAACTGAAAGGATCTGACGGGCTTGTTTGCCGCGTGGAACCCGGAACGCAGATCCTGATACCTGTTCACGGTCTGCAGGAAGATCCTCGATACTGGGAAAATCCTCAGGTGTATGATCCCGAGAGATTCAGTCCGGAAAACAAGCACAACATCGAGAAATTTGCTTTTCTTCCGTTCGGTGAAGGACCGCGAATCTGCGTGGGAATGAGAATGGCTCAGCTGCAGATGAAAGCATGTTTGGCCACATTACTGAGAAAATATAACTTAGAACTGTCTCCGAAAACGCAAGTTCCTTTGAAAATAGGTATATCGTCTTTATTGACCACGGCGGAAGGTGGACTTTGGGCTTATATTCGGCCTCTTAAAGTATAAGCATTCTGTTTCTTTCAAAGTTTTTATATTCATTGTAATCGTACAAATAAAAATTTTTTTCTCTTCGTTTCCTTAGTTTTTGTATTTCAAATGTATAATAAATTTTATTATAAATTTTACATACAATTATAAATGTGTGTAATTTTCTACTGATATATTGTCACATTGTAAGTGTTTACTTTATTAAAATATATTTACTTTAAACTTCCATAACGAGATAATAGATTATAGCGTGTGCAATGAATAAATTTAAAGAGAGAATTATTTTTTATAGAACTTGTAAAAACACATTAAATCTGTTATAAATAACATGAAGATAATTGTTTGGGTAATTAGAAGTTACCTTGCGAACGTATCTGTACGCTTTTTATAACATTTTTTTGTAGATTAGATATTATTACATCGTCATAAGAGTTAGGACGAAAGTACGACGCAAAATTCTGCGCGCAATCAATCATCATTCACAGCAATGTTGCAATTTCACAATATGCTTCACAATAAGATAAAAGAAATAAATGTAAGATAAGATAATAGAAAATAATACCAACACACTTGTTGTTTAATAGTAAATTTATTTACATGAAAGATACTAGCAATAATATGTAAGAAAATGGATTAAAAAAAACGCACTTCACTTATTTTAATACATAATTTTTTTTATTGAATATACTTATCCGTATTGTGTATATACATATGTGATGCAATACTCTTTCTTTTCATGAAAACGTATGTGTAAACGTATGTGTATAATTTTTAATATACATCTATATTCTTACATATTAAACTTCTTTTCTCTCTACAAAGTTTGGTGTTTTTTAATATAATAGATTATACACATAAAACTTATCAAGTAAGGCACTGCGGTGAAACCAAGAAAAAAGTATACAATAAAGTCTGCACAATAATGATTAATTATCAAGCGATATACAATAAATGAAAAATCAAATGTTTTAACCTGCGACGTAATCTCTGCCTGAATGATAAGTCGAAGTTTAACATAATCAATTAAAGATTGAGAACGCAAATTGTACATATATATCTAACATGTGATATCTCGAATCTCTCTATCATTCTCATCAAACTGACGATTGATTTGTAGTTCGCCGATTTTATGAAATCTTACTTCCTCTCAGTCTTGATCGAGTCGGTGATAAAGAGCGAATTATGCTTGCTTTTGGTGCCGGTTTAACAATATAACAAAACGGATTTTCCTTCGCGGCAAATCAAGAACAAAAACTGGAAACACGGGTCGATAGCAACAGGCAACTTGCTTTCTCAGGTGCGGGCTTTTAACGGTAACTCAACAACAAATGCAACTTTGCACAACAATAACCACGGGAAGTAACAAGATCGGATAACAACAACGATTACATATCGCCGGTCATATCAAAAAATATTTCGAGATATTAATATATAATAGGGAATTTTTTCGTATTTTGTTTTTTTTTTTTGTTTTTTTTTTTTAATAGATATATAATGAAAACACACTTATTTTAATCAATAAACAAATTATTTCTCCGGAAATAAGTTCCAGTTCTTTCTTCAGCCAAGTGGAGAATTATACAATATATTACATTATCGATACGTCATGATAAATATATTTTTGATTAACTGTTAAATGCGATAAAAAGAACATCAATTTCGTGTTTAAAAAATCTGTATTTTAGATTTTTGTTTTATCTCGCGTACTATCTGTATATACTGAAAGTGAAACAACTCACTGTTAAATATCGATATTTTTATATATAGACAAGAGGAAGATTTAACAATATTTAAAATTATTCTTTTGTTTCTACAAGTGTCAAAGCTAATCTGAAAAAGTCTGGAAAAGATTTTATTACTGCTGATATTATTACTGCTGATGTGTGTTTTATTGGCAGAGACGTTTTTGTTTTTGTTATACCTGTGTGTTTAACTAATAATTTAATGAGCACATTAAAGAAAAGAGTGAATTTTTAGACGTACGAAAGAGACGAGTACTCATTTATCAGAGATTCTATTCAAAATAGCATATCAAAACTGTTTTCGAATGTCGTGAAGAATGTTCTTTCCACTTATACCACTAAATCTACGTATACACACACACATATAAGCGTAAATATTATTAATTGCCCAATTGGAATTAATTTGATTAATAGCCCTGCCGTCGCATTGTTAACAATAATAAAGCGATCTGAAAGTGTATCGTTTTTTTGTTAATAAAAATCTAAGTGATAAATATAGCCTTTCTAATCAAAGCGTGACCAACAACAAAACTTTGAAACTACTTCTTACAATCAAATTATTATAAACACAGATTTGACATCTAGTGATGGTCTAATTTTGTGACGTTATTTTTTTATGTCTTTTTATCCTTGAAGAATCCAATTCTGACATTTGCTTCGAACCAAACGGCAGATGATATAATGATTTTTGTGCAAAAATTCTATCATTTCTTTGGCGTCTAAACATTTCTTGTAAACAGAAATGAAGTTCTAATGTCTGGCTCTGAGAAGTCCTACACATGCATCTTTACCGAGTGATTTCTCGATTCACTGAAGAAGTCTGCTCGTGAAAATAGAACAAGATAATACTTTGTGTCCAAGAAGAAGTTCTATCGGAAAAAATGACATTCTTTTATCTGCTTGTTCATTGAACAGGTGTAAAAAAGAAATTTGCTTGATCACGCTCTTATCAAACAGACTGTAATAATAATAGGAATAATAATGAAGATAATAATGGGGGATAATTAAACATGTGATAAAGCAAACAAAATGGCGATGATAACAAGTAACGAGCGCAGTAACATGATCCAGATAAACGAATAACTTCAACTGACTCAGGTTCAACACAAAAAACACTTTGCGATGAGTTTTCAACAACGAATGACAGCAGCGAGTTCCGACGGTCGACATAATCTCGAAGAACGTAATCTCACATACCATATTCTGTGGTTATTTGAGACGCGAGCGGCGAAGAACGGGCGTTTTTTTTTTTTTTTTTTTTTTTAATTTTAGATTGAAATTTGGAAGGAGCTGATGTTTATCAACGCGGTGTACTCAACAGCGGAATGAACGAATGGATATAACGATGATGATTTCTACAACACGAAGAAAGTATCAACAGTATAATCAACAAAGGATTAACAGAGGGTTGAAACTTAACTTTTCGTCATAAATGAAAACGAAATTTCGTTAACAGGGAAAACGTGCGATGTAAAGGAAAACGGGGGGAGGTTCGATCTGTTGCGCGAACGGTAAAAAACTGAAAATGTAACAATCATCCTTGCGTAATAATCTCGTCAACAACGTGCCAAACAGAAATTCAACGTGAACAATGGGAAAATCTTGCAATGGGAACGTGCATCTCGATTTTCTCTCTCATAATTATCGAGAGTAACCATAAAAAAAAACCATAAAATTTCTCATAACCAACAGAAACAGCATAACATTCAGATAGGCAACATTTGGGGAAGGGAGCATTCAAAAGCAGCATAATACGTTTGTGTTGTAACCCGGATATGTAGAATATCTATTGTTACACGTAATCATCTCCTTTTCTCGAAATATACCTTGAACACCTTTCGTTCGAATTGTAGTTCGCGTTCCGGACAACTTCAAAAAAAATTTTAAATCCCGATCGTTTTTTTTTTTGCTACAGGCAAAGTACAAATCATTCACGTGAAAAAAATTCTCGATGAACAATCGATATCACGCGGTCGAGTATTCGCATCGATAATTCTGTTCGACGATTCTCTGGATGTACACTTAACATGATTTTCGTTACTAGTAGAAGTGTTTGATTTTCGTAAATACTACAACTCTTTCTCTCTCTCTCTCTCTTTCTCTTTCTCTCTCTTCGTATATATCTCGCGAGAAAAATAGCTAATTCTATGAGACAAACAGTTATAATAATTCTAAACTGTCGCTTAACTCGTGTGTACACATATGTGAATCTTATACTTGAATACGCGTGCTTATAAAAATTACTATGTATAAATGTATATATATGTACTAAATAATATATAGTATATATATATATATGTACTAATTAATTATTTCTCTCACAAAGATTAATATACTTAAGCAACTATATCTACGAGATGAGGACCACCAACTGTTTCTTCTAACTGTAAATTAGTAGCAATCTGATTGTTCGGCACAATGCTTTTGGCATAATGATCGACAGTGAGTAATAATTAACGAGTAACGATTTATATAAATTAGATCGAGAGAAATCGCACAGTTGATGGACAACATCTCACAACGTGAGATATATAGCACGTTCGTGATTTATCTTCACACATCAGTGTTATCGTTAATATCATTAATTAAGATTTTTTTTTTCTTACGACATATATTCTTTTCAGAATATTTTTTACTCGTTCGATTCAAATATGTGAGTATCGACTGAATGCGCGCAATTTGAGAACATTAGAAACTACAAGTGTGTTCTAGAAAAATGTGTAATTAAAAAGAAGATGTTTTATTGAAGAGAAACTAGAGTAAGAAATTGTGCGGTATTAAATACATACTTAACGTATACGAATTAAGTAATTCACGTTCTACGTAACGTATTACGCGTTAATACACATATGACGGTGGTGTCGAATTTCGCAAATTTTTTGTTCCCGTCTCAAGCACGTGCCGGTTTTTTTAAAATGCCTATAATCATGAACTGAAATAGCTGAATAACTGAAATCGAACGCAAGACACTTGAGAACGTCTTCGGTAAAGCGCAAATTGCAAAAAAACACCTGAAGATCCTGAAAGAAAAGGTTGGTCTCGCAAAATTGCATTTTTACAATAGAGACACCGTGCTCTGCATTTTTCACTTCGAGCAAGTTTGCGAAACAAACTCTCTCTGTGTTCTTCCAGCAACTTCGCTCCGATTCAATTCTGAACAATTAACACGTGTTAACATCGTTTATTTTCTCTTTTATGTTTCTTTTGCTTATTGACTCGACTGTTACGTAGAACGTATTTTACTTTATATTTTTTTTTTACACTTTATATTCGTTTCTTTTTTTTTTGTGATTTTTTTCTCTTCTTTGTTATGGGTAAAAACATAAATGAAAAAGTTTAAAACAAAAGAAAAAATTGTAAGTAAACACAAGTAAATTTAACTTAATAAAAGAATAGAAAGTAAAAACATAATAAACAGTTGGTCGTGAAATTATCGATATGTGAATAAATATTGAGTGTGTATTCGTAGTGAAAAATGTCTGACAATAAAATATATTTATATGTAATGAAGTTTAAAAAGACGCAGACAAAAGAAAAAATGAAATCGTAATATTTTTATAACTCCGGACGTAATATGTGGAACTGAGTATGTAAAACTCCGTCATTTTTACAACAGCCAGTGTATCGCTGAGATCTTTTATGCCAGGCACAATTGTGTGTGTGTGCGACAACAATCTGATTTGTAACGATGAAATTTCTATTGGCACAATAAACATCTTTATGATTCCTTGCAGGTTTATATAGCTTTTGCTGAGATCAATATTTCGCGCAGGAAATCTTTTATCTAGCCGTAAAAATGACAGACGTTTCTGCTCGAAGCATTTGTGTGCTGGCGACAATTTCACGTGGACCAACGACATAATAAAACGACGAAATGAAAATAACGAATAAATAAAGACAAATAAAAAAATAGACGTATCAAACCTTACCAAACGTATCAGGTATAACCAAAAAAGTTTGCGCGGTTTTGCGCACAAATTTGAAAATGTGAAAAACCACATCAACTTTTTTGGCTATTCGGATGTAACTTCGTTAAAAATACGAGTTAAAACGCAATCTACTTGAGTTTTTTTCGCATAATAAATCGGTCTTCGTTACGTAAAACTTAAATATATAACCTAGCAAAATATTATACAATCAAAAGAAAATACATTACTTTTTGCTGATGGTCCCACGACGTCCATGATGTGAAGTCCGCATGTTGTTTCGCATTGATTTGACGCGAATAATTTCTGCGTGATTTCTCGTACCCGAGAGTGGGTTTTCCTGGAAGGAGATTCTGAAAGAACAGCTTGTCGTTATTTGTTCGTCCCTGAAGTCTTCATCAATTCCTGATGAGTTTTCCTGAGCTCCTCTTTTGCCTGTAGAGAAACATCAATAATCATTGTCGATTAGTTAAAATTCATTTCGATTAGCTTGTGTCGAGCATTCTTGCACAGTCGGAAAAGTTCGCGATGTTGATTTTCCGATTTTTCCAGAGACTTGTTTTTGTCATCAGAGTGCGCTTTGATTTTTGAATGAATTTTCTCTATTTTTTGCGAATTTCTTGATTTATTCTTTGTGTCTCGTGCGATGGTGTCAAATAGTGGCCGTGTGTTAGCCATGAGTTCGGTTTCGAGTGGTGACCGTTTTCCGTCCTTTCGGTTTTTGCGGGAATCGATTTTATACCGTTTTTCGTGGTGGATTTTGTTCGTCGTTAGACGTGATTTTTGCAACTGGGAAGTTCACACATTTATTTTTGCCGCCGGAGAGTCGCGTGCAAAATATTATCCATCGGATTTGAACGATAAAAGTCTTTTCGGTGTGGCAATTGTAGCTGCAAAATATTCTTGTGTTTGCAAAGTATTTTTGTATTGAACCAAACAAAAAAAGAAAGAGAACTCCGCCTGTATTATATTTTAGCGTGATCCAAAGCAACAATGTGAGCATTAAGTAAGTGTCGGACGGTGTGACTCTGATTTTGCGGGGCTCGATGTAAATTGGATCGATGATTTCGTTGATGATTTTGGAACGACATCTGCGTTTCGAGTGTCGATATCTTTCTCGCGCACTTCTCGTTGTCTAAGTTTTTTTGTCTCGTGAATTTGCTCGTGATTTTGTGATCTTTTTCGATTTGAGCGCTGCCGTTGCTCCTCGCTAAAAATTGATTAATCGATTTAGGACGATGCGTCTCGAGAGTGTTGACGGTGGATGCCGCGTGTACTCGTCGATCCGAAATACCGTGATAATTTCGACCGAGAGCCTTCGATTGTTCGCCAGGTTTGAGCTCTGAAAGAAGATTCGTGTTTTCGTGTTTCGCAACTTGAAAGTTCCGTGCGGAATTGGTTTTTGGCCGCACGTGTTTTTTTTTTTTTTGGCGTAATTGAATATTGGTTTTGATCTGCTCTGAAGCCTCGATTTGTCATATATGCCGTGTTGTTGACGTGTGTGCGTCAATCTCTTTGAACCGTAAAATCATAAATCCTGCAGAATTGTATCTATTATTGTGTTTACCGGACACTTTCGGAAAATTATCGAGAGAGGTTGTGTGCAGACTTGAAAAAAAATCAATGTATGCTTTTCCGTTGAGTTAGTAAGTGCGAGCGCGTAGCAGCGCGTGAATGAATGCATCGAGAAGTGTGAATGCTCTTTTTTCTTTCGCGTGGAACGCGACGCTTGTGAATTGCTCTGTTTTGTGAATCCGATATGTGCGAAACCGTTTTAAAAAGGCGTCTTGACGCGCCTGCCGTTTAATTATGCTTCTTGCGAAATTATTCCTCGTGTGAAATCAGCGCCTGTTTCGCGGCGCGTATAGTTTTGCGAACGCCAAAAATTGCGCCAGGTCGGAAGTCGGGAGGAAATGACCGGAGAAACGTCCCCGTGCCTTGAGATCCATTTTTCGTGGAGAGAGAGACGTCCTTCGTCCTTTTCGATCCAATTTCGAGCAAAGTGTATGATTGATTTCTATCCGGACTTGAATTTTTCGCGCTTTTGCGAAATTATGCGGAGTGCTGTTGCGAAAGTGCGCGCTCTTCTTTTCTTCTCAAGGAGAGACGAGAGCTGCGTGTGTGAGACGATCCTGAAGTGTGTCGCGTGGTGCACGCGCTGTGAAGAAACTTTCGTTGTTTTTTATTTTTTTCCAATATGCAATTTCGGAGAACTCCCATTGAATGTTTAGCGTGAAGAATTTCTTTCAACGATTGTCAGGCGTGATGTGGAAAGGCAACGTTATTTTTTCCAGAAAAGATCGCGAACTCTGTGGCGAATTTCGCGGTTTACGTTTCGAAAGAGTGACTTTCGATATTTTCTTCGAGTGTGCGTTTTTGTTTCTTTTTTTTTTTTTTTGATACATCTGAGACGAGGATTTTAACGGATGCAGCCTTTTCGCCAGCCATTGAAGTTGTCCGGGTGTGTACGATTTTGATGAAACGTTAGACGTCCGTGTTCTTTGCGCGGTTGTAAGACGTCCGTGAAATTTGAACTTTCTCGAGAGGCGGGAGAAACGTTACATAGATTTCATCCAAATCAAAAAAAGATGCTACTTTTGCTTTCGAAATCGGAAGATTCGCTCGGTAGTACAGACAGATCGATAGGAGAGCTCGCATGCTTCGAGGATGCTTCGTTCGAAGATGCTTTTCAGTGTGCAAGATAAAATCATTGTTCGTCTCAGGCTGGCCGGGTAGACACGTGAAAGCCTGTTTTTTCGTTCGCCGTTTGTGCAACTACGTGAATGCCGCGACAATTGGAATAAGAACTAAAAATTCCATTATATATAAATAGCAATAATTCTGCGAGCAGTAGAATAAAAGCTGAAGGATGAAAAACGCGATCGTCGCCTCTTGAAGCTCCGACAATCCTCCCACGATCGTCGGAGATACGAGATCGCCTTTAAGATACTTCTTGTGTGTTTCTTTTCTTCTTATCCGCTTCTCCGTCCTTGTTTTGGCTCCTCGCTAGATGATCGGTTTCCTCTTGACGCTGGAGTCCGGCTGCACCGGTTGATTTTGGTCCTCCTGTGCCGTCCCGTCGACGATTGATTGGTTGTCCTTGTGATTTTCCTCGACTGCTGCTGCTGCCTCGTTGCCACGAGTCGTCCGTGTGGTGAGACCTAGAAGGGTGTGAGCGTTAGCTACGAAAAAAAAACACACAAGGACCGGTTGTTCGCTTTTTTTTTTTTTTTAAATACGGAAATTCTAATCTACTGCTTTTCTACCAAATGCTCTTTTGATGCACGTAACGCTAATGAACCTAATTAATAATGTTAATCTATATAAATTTCTTCGAGATGTTTGGATTTAATTGAAGTGGGCTCGCGAAATGTGTGTGCACGCGATCGTCTGCAAGTTTCGTCTTCGAATCGTCGCGAAGGGAGGCGAGAGATCGGTGCGATGCACATTTTGTTTTCCTCTATTATTTTCACGCAATTTTCTCCGGAAGGATTCTGTACGTCTCTCGACTTCTGGGAAGGATTTTCTTGGGCGAAGAATTTCAATCGCTTTCGGTCGGTGCGAGAGTCGGTCTTCTCGATGAAGTTGCAATTAAACGAAACGAGATTTCAGATTGGCATCCAATCATCGTACCGGGTATTTTCTTCTTCGCGAGCAGATGATTTCGGAAATCAGCTTCGCGTGATGCTAAGAGCTCCGGATATGATTTTTGAACATTGAGAACCAGACGTCAATGCGGAAAATTCCGGAGTGAATGTAAAATTTGCTGCGCGACGTCAAATTTCGGAGAACCACTAATTAAGGTACTTGGGCGGATTTTCCGTAAATGTGTTTAGTTCGTGAGGTGACCAAAGCGTCACATGCCGCTTGATTTTAGTATTTTCCTCAATTATCATCATCACCAAGTGGTCACAAATATATTCAATATTATTGTGAAATTGGATTATAATTTGTGGAGACGAACCGTCTAATATTTTTCTATCACAGTCAAACGTGTCTTTTTCCAGCTTTTCAACTGCGACAATTTATTGGGGTTGAGATTTTGTACACACATGTTCGATTTCTTTTCGGAATTTTGCGCCAAATGTTCGCGCAATTTCTCACAGCTGTGTTTGATCATCTTTCAAGAGAACGGCATCGAGAATCTGAATCGTTAAAACATTAAATATTAATCCGAACAGCTGTTAAACAAGAGGAACGCGCCTCGATGTAAACTCGTTTTTTACTGCGACTTTTCTATAGTTGTACTTTCGGCGATTGCGATGAGTTTTAATACGAATCTAAATAAAACGCACTATATATATATGTATGAGATTTCTCTCAACGAAAATGATCGAGTAAGACGTCGGGACAAACTGCTCGTTCTCGGTGATGGACAACAAGTTAGACCGGTTGATGAAATGCCGAAGTAATCACACGCGTGCGGCGATGGAACAATTATAAATCTCAGTAGAATCGTATTGTTAGTGGTGTTGATCGCTAAGCGATCACTTTAGGGTTTGGAAATTCGACCGGAAGCGCGGAACAGCTAGACAAAATGCACGCGGCGCAAAAAATCGAATCGACGAGGCGAGGAATAAAAATCGGATCGCGGTTGGGCGTCGTGGAAATTTAAAAAAATATAAATTACCCGATGACTAGAACTAATTAGTATCTCAAAGGAGGTTCCGACCGTTTCTTTTGTAAGATTTGCAATTTCTTGAGTTACAGTTCCGTTTTCTATTTAAATCTTCAACGTGGATCTCACAACGAATGAGTGGAGCCGAATTCGAAACAGAATTTGACTGCAAATTGATCTTCGGTTCGATTCCGTTTGAACTCTCGCGTTTATCGTGACTTGTTTCTTCGTTTCAACACAAACGTAATGGCAGATGATACTCCCTGAAGTCCGTATATATGTATAATTTTCCATCTTTTTTTACTGCATCGCCCGATCATACTTCTAGCGTTTGTTTTTGAAGACACGTTTTACATCTACAGCATCTTTGAAAGAAAAACTGTTATTACCAACTGCGAACTTGTCTATATCGAATTGTACATTTTCAAAGAACATTTAATATTTTAATGATTCAGATTACAAAAATCATATCTCAAATCTTTTTTTTTTTTTACTATTTCACAAGTATCGATAACATGTTTTCAAGATTATTTCTTCACGTAAATGTTATCTGCGTTTTTCTCGGTGTTATCCGTTTCTTCTCGTAATGCAAACGTAGTGCCGGTTTTTTTTTATTTCATAAAAGTACGTAAACAACCAAGAAGCGCGCTCTCTTCATGAGAGAAAGAGAGACGCGTCTGTTTTTTTGCAAAGCTACATGTTCTTTTCTACTCTTTCTACGCCCGAGCCAGACGATTATCGCAGAACAACTAATCCACGATACATAATCTTTGTTTTTCGAAGAGTGGAGGTCGAAGATCATATCTTCTAATGACTCTGCACATTCGCCAATAATCAGGTCGCTGATAAAAACCAAGAATGATGCAATTTTTGAGCGCAAGATCTCAGGAAATTTTACAGTTGTCGAATTCACGTTTCTATTTTTTTTTTTTTTTTTCAAGATACAAAACGTGGTAGAGATCGAAATTTGTGGGTTTTTTTTGCAACCTGAATACACGTGTCTTTTGTAACAAATCTTTCGTTTTGCACGATTCTCACAAGAAATCTCGAAGTTTTCGTTTGATGTGCAGTTTATATATATATATTATCACAAAATTATATATATAAAAAAAATATATATATATATATAAATATGTACAGATATATCGTAACATATACATTATTGCGAGCAGATGGCAGATATGCAATTTGCAAGATCTGAATTAAAAAAAACGCGCAGCTTCACGTGTGTGTGTACGGTTTTCAAAAAAACACAAATATACATCCACTGGTGCTCGCGCTTTCGTACAGAGAGAAAAAAACAAACAGAGAGAAGAAAGAAAACAGAAAAGAGAAAATCTTCACAGAAGAGAAGGGCGCAGAAAGTGTAGCCGAGAAGGAACAGACTTAAGCGAAGAATCAAAAGCTTCGTTAGGTTTCTCTATATACAACCGGAACAACCGGCCCCGGAAAAAGACCCGGAGAGAGCACAAAAAAGAGAGCGAAGCGTGAATCGTGAGAAGAGAGAGCGATGGTGGTGGTGCGGCCGCAGGAGAGAGAGAAGACAATGAAGTCGTGTGTTGCTGTTGTAGTGCAAGATGTTCGTGGACCGTGGGACCTTCTTGCGATGTATTATACGGATTTTAGTTAGTCCCTTTTAGATTTTTTCTCTCTTTCTCTTCTGGGGAGAACGCGCATAGATCACCGAATGGCGAAGGGAGCGAAGGCGAAGTGACGAATACGTATATATATATGTACATATACACCTTTTGTACGAACAAAAAGGCAGGAGCACATGTGGTGGTCAAGGTGGAACTTTTTTTTTTGTCGCTCGTTAAGTTCTTGTGTGTTCGCGTGTGATGGCCGCGCGCGACAATGCTGATGAATTCGCTCTTTGTCGCGAGAATCCGGTCTGATTATTCGCGTTTCGATGTGTCCGGAATACATATAATTTTTTTCTCTCGCTAACGATCAAGTTGACGCGATGGACCGGTGTTTGGTTTTTCAGATCGTTGCGGAATCGTTTCAATGTTCTTCTCAATTTACTGATCTATCACGCCGATCGTAGGTCACTTTCCTGAAAATCGTCCTGACCGCCTCGATAAGTTGCATACAATTGCGATTACGCGGATTAATTATGGCTTTTGCAACTCGCGTGAACCGGAAATGAAATAGCAATCGTATTGTCTTCTCAGATGGAACAAAAATTTTAGTTCGGAAACTGAAGTCTTTCTTCGAATGACGAATCTCGAGGCTTTTCCGTAATTTGCTGTTGAAATTTTAACGGAACAAATAATTTTGAAGAGATTTCGAGACCGGCATGACGATTAGTTCTTGCAAACTTGTTTCTCATTACTGTTTGCGATATATTTCATGTCGATAGAAAATTTCTGGAGTTCGGAATTGAGTCATTAGCATTGTGGTGAACTTCGAGATCGAAAGAACGAGTATCGCTAAAAATAACAGAGAACTGTTTATATCTGGGTGAAGTTTTTGTAGTTATTTCTACAATGATATCCCAAACAAATGTTTTTTTTTGCATATAAACGTGTGCTGGTTAAGTTTTATTCATTTGATAATTTATATATTGCCATATTGGTGTAGCGCGTTAACAATCAGTTTTAGAAATCCAAAAGAGTTATCTATGAATCATAATATAAATTGCCAATCAATGTTCTATTGCAGGTTGTTTGTTGAAAATTGCAATGGCCGTAATGTAATTTTATTTAGCCGAAACTATTCTTATACAAGAGAGTTTAATAAAATGGCTCACACTGAAATCTTGAAGAGTCTGTCATACTGATTTGAACCATAAAAAAAAAAACAACAAATTTGTGTGATTCGTTTAGCAACAGATTTTTCACAAGAAACAATTTTCGATGTTTTCTCATAATGAAACCGATTTCAGAAAAGTATCGTAATGCGAATTTGAACAATTTATTATATGCATATCGTTCGCTCTTACGTGCCAGTCGAAAGTGTTTTACACACACATATTTACGAACTATTATTAAAGCACAATTTATTTCAGCAGGCATTTCTTACTGTTAAAAATTACAGTTAATTGAAACAGAGTAAATTTCTCGGTTGTAATGTAATAGAAGCTTTGACAGACAAATTTATATATTTTTTTTTTTTGTCATGGATTTTCTGTGATTTTCGTGGAAGTTTAGTTGGTCGATGTATAAAGATTTAAATGAATTTGTTAATATTATTATATGCCACGATGTAGGTGTGTGAATGACATTCTCAGTGATGGTATGAAACATATCAACTCTTTTGGATACTTTTGCATTGCATTCGAAAAAGGCCAATTCTCTCGCGTGTGAACACATTCAGTGACCGAATCAATGCAGTGTTCTTATCCCGGTTTCGTATGCACCGATACGATCGACATGTTCTTACTTCCGTTTTATTAATACCGTAAACGAAAAAAAAACCGATCCCTTTCACGCTGACTGAATACAGCAAACAGGTGAAACAACTGCCCAACCGTTACAACATCGGTATAACATTAAATAATCAGTTTTCAGAAATCCAAAAGAGTTATCTATGAATCATAATATAAATTGCCAATCAATGTTCTATTGCAGGTTATTGTTGTTGAAAATCGTGATGGTCGTTTTATTTATCGCCGGATATATTTTATTGGCATCTGCTCGATTTCAAACTAGTTTTGCGTTCAAATTACGTGAATCATTCGACAAACTTTTTTTTTCCCATAGGTGTATCGAACCCCAATTTTTACACACATATTGCATATTCAAAACTACGTCTCTGAATATTCAAGTATCTCTACAATATGATTTTTTTCCAGAATAATGTGATTTGAATAAAATTTAGATCTGCTTTCTTTTTCCCTCGCGTGTGTTACGTGAATAAAATAACAACTGTTTTTTTTACATTTCAGAATTGGAGTATCTATATTTTTTTTGTGTGTTTTGCTTCTTTTTGCGCCGTTTGAACAAAGTTTTACCATTGGTTTTTGTCGTTCTACTATCTCTATTAAATTTCATGCTCGAATGCCGATTATGACAATTACAATATTATTCTCTTTTGTTCCGGATTATTTTGCTCAATCACGTGAATCGAATTAATGAAAATAAAACCGATTTTCATGAATTTTTTATGCAGTAAAACCACCAATATAATTTATTGAATTTTAAGATCTCACCATTTATTTTGTTTTGTAAATAATATATATCTTCTGCGATTATTAAAACAGCTCTGTTTATTGATCAGTTTTTTGTGTTTGATTAGATTTTCGACAGTGAAATCAACCATACATATAACTGAAAGCATTGTAAAATTGGAAGTAGTAAATTTTGTAACATGAATGCTTATTTCTTCGAGAAGGTTGCTTTTGAAAATTACTTTTTAAACTGCAAAGAGTCAATATATTCGCTTCTTTTACTGTCAAGAGATAATATCTTATTTTTAACTGTCGAGACTTAATATCTGTCTTGTGATTGCGATAACAGTTTTGATAATATTGAATTTGATTGTCTATAAATTTATACTCTCTTCGGACTTATAATGCAATATGTTATGTAAAGTCAGCATGTCGTCGATATCAGCAAAATTTGATAACATTTACTTAAATTGTACATACATGCGTTTTTAATCGAAAATGCGTTTAATTAGACAATTAATTTGTAAATTACCAGCATAGTTTATTGTCGAATATATCCAATCAAAATTTTTGTAAAACTGTTATTAGAATATAAACTTCTTTCGATATAACTGCTATATATTTCTCAGATGTATTTAAGTTTTTGTAAAAGTAATTCTATTGTTTTCTCCGAAAATGTTATTTCTTGTTAGTGTTACAGTCTTTTTTTTAAGTAAAGCGTCTCTGCATTAATTCTCTGTTTTTCGATGGCGATAGATTCGAATCAACTTCGAAATTTCGAAAGTCATCAAATCTTTTTTTTTTTTTTATTACTTTTTATTAAACTACAGCAAGAAACTATATACAGCACACGTTTAAAATACTATACGCGCGATCACACAATCAATTTGGAAAAAAGAATAATTTTTCGTATATTATACCAGTTTTTTTTATGTCACAATTGGGAACGGAAGAATAACGGAGACATTTCGCTTTGCTTGAATCTGCACAATTTTATCGAAACGTAACCTCGCTGTATAAGATATCTTTGGAGGACCAATTTATCTTTGTGTACGTGAAAAAGTTTCGCGTTACGTTTTTGTTGACACGCGTAAATAAATTTGCGCGTTACATTTTTTTTTAAATATTTTCCGGTCTGATGCGGGACGTGATGTATAAATACTCAACGTGATGCAGTGATGTGTACGCATGCATGATGTTTCTTCGTTATTAAGCATTTTGTGATAGAGCGAGCATATGATGGTGACAGCAGCAGTTTGAGGTAACGAGAGAATCAAATGCGCACACATTGACGTGATGACATCAACCGCATGCATTTGTCAGTTTATACAGACTTAACAACAACACCGATGAGTCTGTACACATTCATAGCTGTTGATCGATGTCTAAAACTACGTTTTTATGGGATAACGTAAGTTCGGGAAGATGTATATGATGATCAGCAGCGGAACAGGTTCTGAAGAATCTATGGGTAAAAAGCGGGGAGTATGTGATCGTGATGTCACTACTCGTAGTCTCGAAACGAGGATAAAATCGCAACATCCCAAGTTGCAAATTGCGATCGCGACACTCGAAAATTTGTATAAAATTTAATCGCGTCACGAACGATTCACTGTCACGATTTTTCACGGGAAAAACATTTTTCTTGCGAAAACAAAAAATTCGTACAATTAACGGATAGTCTTTCACGTGAGTAGTGAGATAACGTTTTTTTTTTGCTACAAAAAAAGCGGACAGAAGAAGAAGCGTCTATTTTGAAAAATTGCTGTTGCACAAAAACAAAATGCAAATTTGATCGAAAAGATGAAACGGAAGACTGTAACTGAGACAGAATTGTTTAACACAATGTATGAGACGAAAGAGAGAAAGATCAGCAAAAATTTACAGTCACATTTTGAGAAGATATTAGTGCTTGGATAGAGTAGAGGTCCGAATGATCATTTGTTTCGCGTGCAACTCGAAATTTCGGTCGTAGATTCACGCTATTCTGTCTCGCGAATTGTTCTCGAGATTCGACACAATTTTGCTTCGGTTTTTCATGCGTTCACTTTGATCCTTTCTACCTGCCCGAAAATTTTCACACATTAAATATATATATATATATATATGCCGTTTGACAGAACTCAGAAACACCGTATTATACGTCAAAATAACGTACGTCTGGCTATATCGCAAACAAACTTGGTAAAAACGTACCAATTTTAGCGTGCGTCGGTTGAACAAACGTTAACAACAATTAACGTAGCGTTAATCTCGATATATCTGCACATTTGCTTTGTTTCTTTTTGTTTTCTCAAGTGAATTGCGACATCTGTACGCGTAATTTTCCGCGATAAGTTTTTCGATTATTTTACGTACAAGTGCAGAGAGAATGATGTCAATAAACATAACTCACACACTCGGAGTGTCGTTTTGAATATTGTTTGAACAAAACATTTGAATTTGTTTGTTCACGTCTAAATATCGATACTTGATTATTTTCGCAGATAAAACACGGCTGATAATTCATTGCGCGCGGACGGTTGAGGTGCAAATTTTCGGTTTCACGAGGCAGAACGTCGAGGATCCGCGCGCGAGAGGCCGAAAGCTTGAATTTAAGCGCGACTTTTAGCGTAGTCTATCGAAGCACCAAGATCACGTGCCAGGACAACAAAAACCGAAACTATACTCACCATCGTGAATAGTGACGCTCCGATCGGATCTGCGACAGAAAAACAAAGGGGCGATCGCCGATTAGATATGATGATTGCGGTCCACTTCGTCTCCTCTTCCTCCTTCTCCTCCTCTAATCCTCTCCTATCTTCGAATCCTCCTCGACCGTGACCGGGAGACGGTCGATGGCCGAAGGAGACCGTGACCTCTCTCTGAACGTTGTTCACGGTGTTCTGTGGTCATTGCAGCTCGAACGGGCCCTTATATACTCCATCGAGACCCTTCGCGTGCTCGCGTGCACGTGGGGGTTGATGGGGGCTCTCGAGGGGATGGTCCTGGGAAAACGGTTCGGGCGCAACGTTCCTTTTCAGGTGCGGCTTCCCCTCTTGCCGTCTTTATTCCTTTCGTCGAGAAGGAAGAGATCGCGCGCGCTCGACACGAGAGAACATCCCCCGTTCTGAACACGTTCCTTTACCTGTTTCTCCGCGCGTGCAACGCGCGGCCGACGGTTTCTTCTCGGGGTTTCTGCCCTAAATCGGCGAGGGGTGTTAGTCACCCCTGAAATCACGAGGAGGGAGCGAGGAGCTCCAGGTGTCGTCATGAAAGATAAGCCTACACTTTTGAAAATTTCGGTCGAATCTTCGTCGGTTACGTACGTCGCGCGGAGAAAACTTCCGTAAGATACCGCGCGTGTGTGCGTGAAAAATATCTCCAGCTGGAGTAACGCCGGAGATGAGACCTATTCGTGTATTGTCAGAGTTTGCTGAAGCAATTTTAGAATGAAATTCAAAAGATCTGAATGTTATTTTCTTTTAACTACTAAAAAAACAAAGAAAAATGATATTTTATGACTGCGTTTTTCTTTAATTAAGAAACCGGAGATAATTATATCGCCAAGAATATTAGACTGTGTCATGTAAAAGCAGTATTTATAGCAGTTTTAAATCTCCGAGTTAAAAACCACACGTCACATTTCTCATTTTAAATACCCGAGACCATTTTATTGACGATCAGAGCTAAAACTCGATCTTAATGTGAATCAGAGAAAAGAGGAAGATTTATTATTGCCGCAATAATGTCGCAAAGACATAAAGCGTGAATATTTTGTTTTAGACAACGTTGAAGTGGCTGTTACCTTTTTGTCCGTTATACTCATCCCTTTGCATGATATATATGACACGTAAGAGATACCGGTTTAACGTTCGTGTGTCGTAGCAGCTAAATCGATTTCCTTTTTTTTGCCTATCTCAACGATTTCTTCAACCCTTTAATAAGCACGGATCCAGTTATGTAAGTTTCATCCGTTGACCGTTTCTCTCGGCAGACAGTTATCTTCCACCCTTTTAGCGCGCGCGAGACTTGTCGAAAAAATAAAAAAAGAAAGAACCTCGAGACTGATATCTTGTGAAATATTTTACTCGGCTTTCTCACAGATACTACTGAAATGTTTTCTTTGACGAGAGAAGAAGAATACATGTAATTCGAGTATTTTTTAACTTTTAAACGGGAGATCCTTCAGGATCTTAGGTAGTTTTAAACTTTGTGCAAAAAGTAAATTTTGTCTTAAGTGTTTTAGTTAATACGTTTAAAGATGTTTAAATTTTATGTTAAATACAAGAAATATATGCAATTATTTCTTAATAAATATTATATAATTTCAGAATTCCTGGTATAGGATAAAATTTAAGAGAAAATCTTCAGTTTTATTCAATTTCTAATCATTAGTAATTACTAATTACAATAAAAGAAATATCTTGTTTCTGAGAAAAGTGTTGAGAGCCCGTACTTTAATATACTACAATAGCGCGAGTATCTTATGCGTCATAGTGGCTGCCGAGAGATCAAAGCGGTGGTGATTTTTCAGAAAGCATCAACACGCGCCACCCGCAGCACATCACACGATACGGTTTCCGATGGGAATTGATTTGTCGACAATTCGGACAAGATCGTCGATGAATCATTTGGCAAGAACAGTTAAGTGAATTCTCGTCAACGCGCTATACGTTACTATGCGGGTACCGACTAGTCACTGGGGGAGATTATATTGAGATAATTGGTTAATGACCAAGTTCTAATCTGTTATTGTAGCGTAGTCAGAACGGTGCAAATACGATGACCAATTCAAATTACGCCCGAGAATAAAAACCAAGAAATTTTGACGCAATTTATCAGTCTGTTAAACGACAGTGTTATATAAAAGACCTGAATTTATCTAATTACTAGCTATAATTTATTTATTTCTGATTTATTTTGCAATGATTTCTTTAATTAAATCCACAGAGGAGTAAAGAAGTTTCTATATGAGATGCTAACTAAGCATCCGATATAGATTTTTCAAATTAAATTTAATTCGAATTATAATTTAGGAAAACAAACATATTCTGCACATACATTTAACGCTTGGCTCTTCCTGACTTTATTACTTCTCTTAGTCGTTCTAAAGTTGAATATTAGAGAGTTTTAATTACGCAATTTGTACGATTTGAATGTAATGTTTTTATTAATCTGTACGAGAATATCTAAGGAGAAAATCTTTGTAAATTTTCAATTATTCGAATCAATCTTTTGTTATCGAATAAATGTAGAAAAAAAAATTTGTTCACTTTACAGTGCAAGAAAAACACTAGAAATGACAATTATTTAATATGGTATCGCAAAGCGATCTTAAATAAAATCAAATTCCTCGTTTCCTCTCCGAAAATTGACTTTTCCGTTTACACACGATTTGATTAAATTGGTCTTTATTTTAAATTATTTGTTATTTCCGATAAGGCAGATGGCCGGAAGTGTCTACTTTCTCGGTACGGCGCGGATAGTTATTTATGCAACATTTAACGCGCTGTACCCTATAAGGGGTGACCGCCAAATCTGGGGTGGGAAACGAATACATGCTTCGGCATTTTCTGCATCCCCCTATGTATTCTCACGCGAGCGTTGATACGAATAAAAAGCTACCTGTACAATCGTGTCGTTTTTAAAACAGGTACATACACACATATGTATGTACGTGTGTGACTTGCTCATACTTGCACATTGTATGATCTCATTTGCCCGTGACGTCATTATTGTGCAGAATGCGTGATGTATAGTAACGGTTTGGTGATTTTCTTATAAAACAAACGTTTTTTAAGTTTTTACAAAGCAATTAATCGCGATATGTATTTACTGCATTTCTCATTGCGTCGTTTCTCGCGATTTTTCTTCGAATCTATAAAACACTACGTATAGTTTCTTTATTCTTATCAGATTTTGCAAATATATATTATTTTAATGTATATTACGTTGCATTATTGGAAGAAAAAAATAGCTACCTTTTGTCAAATTGCTTTTTACGGTAACGCGAAGAAATTAAAAATTCTCCGTAAGGTTTCAGAAAGAATTTAGAAATCCATATAAAGCTATTTCTCTTTCTCTCTCGCTTTGTATAGGTAATTCGGTATCAGCATGACGAGCAACGAAGGGGGAAAGAAAAATATATATGTACTATTCCTTGAGCCCTTCGACCTTTCGACCCTTTAGGTCTCTTTCTGACCCTGATCCAGACTATGGACGCTATTGCACAATCGCCTGTTTTTCGCCCGTACATTTCTATACTCACATCTGCCTTATGTTCTCACGCTATGTTCCTTGCAGCCTAGAATCTTCGAGCAATGACGACGCTCTGTTATTTCGAACGAAGGGATTAAAACTAGTACAATAAAGAGATTTTTAAAAATACTCTTTTAAATTTTTGACGTATATGTTGCTTTTATAACTATTAGAAAAGTTTAAAGAAATTTTTTTTTTTATATAAGCAGAGATGTATTTTTTTTCTTTTGATAGTAAGGATATTACAAGGATAATATAATATCGATTATATTTGAGTTTTTAAAAATATACAAATTTATTACATCATATAAATTATATAAAAGATTATAAAAGTAATTGCACGTAACTTATTTATATAAAAAAAACACATGATGAGTATTTTTTCCAATATTTTTCAGTCGCATTAACCATAAATTATTCTCGTAACAAAGTTAAATATGTATAAAAATTGCACCTTTCTCCTCCCCACAATCATAAATAATATTTTAAAATTCCCAAGATTCCATCCACCGTAAATAATGCATCGAGCTGTCGGGATCCATAGCGGACGGGCCGTCCATTCCGTAAGCCAACGGCGAGAACAGATAAAAACTGCAGACGAGATCAAGAGATTTCGATAAGATTTTATTCGCAAATACATGCACGACAAATTTTTAATTTTAACAACGTCTACCTGTATATAATGCCGGAAATTACGGTACCCAGAATAACGTGGTAAATCGTGTTGCCCACTTTATTGGGAAACAAAAGCAAGAGGCTCTCGATAATGTGATTCAGTGTGATCCCAGTCAGCATGGAGCTGTAAAGCAACGCTGGAAAGTAATGATGAAAATACAGCACGCGCGTCATCGCCCAGAACGGCGCGTAATGCAGGATCCATCCGACGAAGAGCCATATGCCGGCGTGCTGTATTTTACTTCGCTGCTCGAGCACGGCTACGTCGTCGACGCATCCCCGTTGCTCGCGCACGGCAGCGTAGATATAAAGAATCACATATATATCAAGAAAGACTATGTTTCCCCACCAAATCACAGGATTGCCGAGCAGATATATTCTTTGATTGTTTCCGGAGAAGAATTGCCCCTGAGGATGAGAAGTCGCGCGCTCAGCATTCGTCACGCGAGAATGATATGTTTATATATCGCAGAAGAAAAAAAAATAATTTACCCTGTAATTCATAGGCCACTGCCATGGTCGAGAAGACACTTCTCCTTCTTTGACCTTTAAATCCGAATTTCCTTGCAACATCACGGCGTGCGACTCCAAAAATCTATCGAGGAAACTCGGCGCGTAAACTCGAAAGCTGACGTTCGGTACTAGTGAGAAAAATGTACTAATGATAAATAAACGTCACGTGCTCTTAATTAGCAGTGAACAATTCAAACAACTCGCTTACATTTGGCGTATTGATTATCCTCGATGTTCCACAATGCGTTTTTGTCTCTCATATTGGGGTTGCAGGAAACCTCCTGTTGACTGTACCCCCTGTATTAAACAAAACGGTTTTCCTTATAGTTCTGTACGAAATACAAAAAGAAATCAAAATCATTGAATTATCAACCATTTCGGTAACGTCTTGCTGCTGCAGGTTAGCACGCAATGATGAAGATAATGCACAAATTTCAATTTGCTCGTCACCGTTTCCACAATGTCACCATCCCTCCCATTCGTTATCAATATTTTCCAGACATCGTTAGCGTCGCCTGTGCCGTTCTAAACAAGAAGAAAAAATCGATCGAATTGACAGAGGAATTGCGTGTATCAACGAATTGTCGCGGGTCGTCTTACTTCTCCGTATCCGGTAACTTGATAGTGCTTCTTCGAGATCGGCGCGATCTCTTTGTGCGAGTGTAAATTTCGTCTCGTGATAACGTGCTCCAGACGAATAAGATCGCCGTGTTTAACTAATTCGGGCTCGGCTGGTATTGCGTCCGTGTCGAATTTCTTCACCAGCCACAAGTTGTTATCATCTTTGTGAGAATAAGTCGTGATCTGAAATCGCGTTGCGCGCTCATAGCATTACGTATAAAGTCATTGCTTCTTAGACAAGTTACTAGCAATATGTTGAATAACAGCACAAGATTATTATTTCTATTAAAACATAGGAATATGAATAAGGCTAATAAGAGCCATTGCAGGTTGTTGTGCAGAGAAACTTATATATATATGTATATACAT
>QVOA01003404.1:0-38407 GCA_014825685.1 Pseudomyrmex cubaensis | reverse complement strand
AAAAAATTTCACGAGATCCACGTTTTTTTCGAGACACATCTTATCGATGTAATTGACACTGATCACGATGAACGTTTTCCTCCGTATTAATGAACGAATATCATTATCAGATAAAAGTTTCAATTTTAATTCTGATTATGGTTATTCGCGCTGATTAAATGATTACACACGCGCGTAACGGACGCCGCTTGTAAATACCTTGACTTATAGACGCGCGCCGTGTGATTAGAATCTATAAATCATGACGCGATAAATGCGCATCGCGCATAATTTATCGTGAGATTTTTTTTTTTTTTTTTTGTCTCGCGCGATCCTCCGTCACGGACGAGATGTCGCGGCGCGATCGCAGGTAGCCGAATAGAAGATCGATTCGTCTGATATATAATACGACGCAGAGAGAGGAGAGAGCAGCAAATGAGAAACAACAAAGAGAAACGCGGCAAAAGATCCCGGAGGGACGCGAGAACAGAATGATATAAGTCGAGTTACCGTTGCGCTTAAGTGAACTCGATACGAAGCCCTGCGGCGTGTAACGCTTTGTTCGCAATAATAATCTATTTCCCCGCTATTTCTCTCCGGCAGTCTCTCTCTCGCGCAAGAAATCCCAGAAGAGGGAAACGCGAAGAGGTACAAATGCGTGGATCGCGTCGGCTCGAGGGGACGATAAACTCGGAGAGGCGCAATAATCTCGTTGGCGTAAATTTAGCTTGTCCCGCTCCCCTCTTGCACACGAACCCGTATAAATGACGCGAAAATGGAAGAACCGGAGAAAAGTGAAATAAAAGAAGAGGAACGTGCGCGCAAGTAAACGGGATAGCGTTTCTCTCTCGCAGACGCTCGATTAAAATGCAAAGCACGTTCGGCGCCGGAGAGATTGCGAAACGCGTATTACGCTTTACGAATTCGCACCGCGATTCTTTCTTTTTTTTATTAAATTCAAACAAGAAAGAAAAGCAATTTTATTTATGTCCGCGTGTATTGAAAATATAATTTTAATCATCTCGAAGAACAATCAATAAAACCATATCTCGCGTTTCAATTTCCTATCCGTGCGGATCCGCGAAACAGGACTCGATAAAAGCCCGTGTTGTTTACGACGCTATTAAAATTTTAACGCGGCATCATTTATCGATGACGTTCTTCAAGACGCGCGAAGAAACGTCTTATCGCGCATGCATGCGTGCGCGAAGTTGACTCTCTACGTTCGCCGCGTCTAGTACGTCTCTCGTCGATCGTCACGATCCGCCGGTTATTGACTTCCTCGTTTAACAGTAACCGCTCTTATCCGCGAAATCGGACTGCGCGCGAACAGCGGCGATGACGAACGGCGGCGTCACGCAGGGGACGTATCGCAGCCGGAAGTAAAATCGCGTAACGTAACTGAAGTTTTATCGGCGTGCGTTCTCGCCCAAGGACGGCACAGGCGTAAGAAGTACTTACAATCGGCGTCGTTGTCCTCGCGCGCGCGCGTATACCGTTGCCGCGTATGTTCGCGCGCAATGTACAAACGTCCGATCGCATTTTCCACGCACCGAGCGCGTCCGTTTTTGCCGCGTCATTTTATTTCCGCTGTTTTGCAAGACCCGCGTGCGATACGGCGCGAATGCTTTCCTTCGTGAACTTTCATCGGGATTTCACGCATTCGCGCAATTTTCTGTCTATCGCGAACGTTTGAGATAACCGAAATTAATGGCCGATAATGTAATTTCTACTTAATTGTTAAAAAAAAAACATCCTAGCGGTTTTCAACACCGTTTACATATCGCGAATCGCAAATTCTCGACTCTCTCGCGAATTCCTGCGCGAGAAGCTACTTACCACTTTTTATCACCCGTTGTGTTTATGAAGAGGAGAATGTTCACCGTATATTCTCCACGAAACGGAATCGGGCCGACGACGTGTGTGTGTAATACCGCAAGTCTCTGGTAGCCGCGATCGATCGCCCGCACGTTAAATCTGGCCTGGATATCCGCTCGTGGAATTCACTCGCCTAATGGCGATTCCGCGAGCCTGTGGAATTCCGGATCTGTCGGACTGTAAATCGGGCCGGTCTCTCTCTCTCTCTCCCCGGGAAAAAGAGAGAGAGAGAGAGAGAGAGAGAGAGAGACTTTCGAAGACGCGCGGAAGGGAATGTTTGGTCACGCGTGGTTGCGGGCGGCTTGAAACGGTAGCAGTTGCGAATAAACGATCGTGCCCTCTCTTCCTCTCTTCTTTTTTCACCGCCCGAGTATCGCATTTGGATTTGCATACTCGAATCCGTTAACTTTCGACTCGAATCCTTCTCTCTCAAGTGCGTTCCTCCTTCATCGTCTCCTCGTTATTGCATGACGAATATAACCGCGCTGATTGCCGCGCGGTATCGAGCAATTTGACAGTGACGACGGCGGAGGATAATCCCGCTAAACACAGCAACACCCGATAACGAGCGTCGCGATGTCGTTATCCCGCGCGCGGCCGTATCGCAATAACTGCCCAGTAAAAGCTAACGCAATGATCCGCATCAATTACCGCGGCAAGAAGGTGTTAACTCCGAGACGAAGGGAGACGTTTATATCGACTACGTTGTCTCATCTCTCGCGTTAAAAACACCGGTTTATTAAAACCGGTTACGCGCCAATCGATTTCCGTGTTTTCCCCGCGTGCTTTTATTACCCGAACGCCAACAGTGTATCAGCATATCGTAATTATAATTATTTGAAGCATTCTCTCTGCCATGATCGCTGATAAAAATATATTCTCATAGATTTGCGGGTTTTGACAATTATACATCGAACCATTTACATCTCCGTGAGAGAGCTTTACATAGTTATCGGCAAATCCAATTTGAATTATCCTCGGCGGAGTGTAGTCGTTCTCGCTCGTTTCGCGATTTATCGAAAAATAAACCCGTCTAACATCGGGCAAGCGCGCGAGCGTAAAACCGAGCAAATCGCGGATACAATCGATTTGCTCGATCTTTATCCGTTACCTCTTCCCGTAACGTAAAATTATATCGCGACGCTGCGTGTATAATATTGTTTGCGATTCGGCAAAAATGTGGCGAACGTTCGAAGTGCAACACACGCCATTACGCAGAGCAGCGAAGCATGAGTCGTCGGCAAACGAATGGCTTCTGAGAAATTCGCTTGATAAATTGTCTCTTCGGCAACAGTCGTGTTCGACTCAGGAAGCAATAGATCGCTCGTATGAGTCGCACGGTGATTATTGCGCCATTAAAGATGATTTGCTTTCGCCGGCGACGTTATTAGTTACCAAGTCGGGAGCGGCGCGCGAGGCGCTTTTTCTTGCGCGCGAAATCGACCATCCGCCGCCGTATCCGAGAAAAATTGCAGAGCCGCGAGTAAAAATAAGGCCGCGATTGCGGCCTTTTGAAGGGTCTCTCATGGCAATCCCGGAAATTGGAACATTCTTGATCTCGCTGTGCGGGTAATCGCGGACTGTATAAAACCGATTTTATTTCTTGTCGCGAGACATTTAAGATTTCCGCGTGTATAATCGAGGAAAGCATTTATATATGTGCGAGCAGCTTTGCGAGAATTTAATGTTGTCTTCAATTTGTCGTCGTTGAAAGAAAAAAAATGTCCCTAACGAATGCGAGAATCAGGTTCAATGACTTGGCCGGATGGGCGAATATAAGCGCGGAACGAGCATATAAATGTAATGCGTAACTGTTGATGGAAAACCACCTCAAAGTTAACTTCAAACGTTAATTATGGAGGATGTGCATCTTGCCCCGGCTTCCATTGTTTTCGATGACACGGAGATTTAGGGTTTGCAAACCTCATTACCATAGTGTTACGATCCACTTCCCACAATTGCGGTTGGTCTACCGTAATGTTACGTTAGGGTGATAACATTATATAGTTACCGCAGAGTTACGTTGTATGTGTGCGTGTGTGTTTGACAAGAGCAACAGGGAAGTAATACGCTACCGCGGGAATGCGCGCGTGTGTGTGGGTGTTCGTGCATCTACGTGCGCTTACAGAAATTTAAATTGCAATCCGCTTATCGGAAATCTCCGGATCTCGAAAGAAAAAGTGACGAAAAGATCGTTGTTACCCACCGGGAATCGGTGGTTGATCCGTTTTCGTACGAAACATGTAGAGAACCAGTTCACTTTTTCGCTAGATCAAAAGTAATAGCCGGAAGAAGATGAATGCCGCGAGATTTATAATAGCGACGATAGTCCGGTAACCGTTCTCTCTGTCTCTCGCGAATGGCCTGCATTCAAATCTAGACCGGCCTCTTCTCGCATCCTCTTTCGCGCTCGGAACTTCTTGCGCTTCAACGGGAACAGCGCGCGAACGGAAACTCTATTTATATTTCACGCCGCTCACTTACGAATTCGCTAGATAATAGAACGTTTCGCGGTTCGCCGGTCCCCCCCGGGTAAATGGGTCGCGAAACGCGTGCGCCCGGGTTATCACTAATCCGCACGCGCGATTTTACCCCGCGGGAACGTCATAACTGTTTATTTTAATCTGCATCGTGTCGGCGTCTAAGCGCCGATAAATCGCGACGGCTGGTAGACGCCCATTTCGCGCTTCCTCTCTTGCACACGCTCTCTCTCTCGCGTGCAATTTTCGCTCCTTTCCCTCGCACCACACCATGCGCGGCGCACACCTCGTTACGCGCGCGGTGCCGATCCGCCCGAACAATAGCCGCCGCCGCCGCCGCCGTCCGTCTCCTGTATAATCAGCAAATCGAAAAGAATCGCGCGGCCGAGATACGAGCGTTAATAACGTACTTCACGGCACGGTCTCACTCCGTCGACGATTAACGCGTTTCACGCGCGATCATTGAGCGTGCTCGACGAGCGCCATTGGATACCGTTGCGTGCCCTCCGCCGCGCTTTATTCATCTGTCGGACCGATATTTATCGAATTTATCTATCCCATAGAATTGCGGCTATTTCGCGCCAAGGTATCGCACCGCGTTACACAACACCGAACGCCGTTTTATTGCCGAGATTACATCGTTGAAAATCGGTTGTTACAAGTGAAGTATCTCAAGACGAACACTTGATACCCTCGCGTTTGTACACATTTGGAATTTGTTTAGAACGTTTCAACGTACGTGTGTGTGTGTGACATAAGTTCGAAAAATTTGAAAGACCACATTTTCAATATTCCAGTTGAAGATTGAAGCATATAACTTGAATTAATATTTTCTTTCCGAGACATGACGTTGTCTCTACGTTCTTCGGATTTGAAACAAGTATTTACATTGAAACTAGCTATTTTCTATTTTAATACTTCTTCTGTACTACACGTAAAAATAGCAAATCGAAGCCGCGGTCGGTATCGCGATTGTGTTAAGCTGCGTTTGACCCGCCTTGACGATCAACGCAACCGCAACGGGGGATCGGGCGCAACGCGGAGAGAAGGCGCTCCTTGTAGCAGACGCGTCCTCGTCACGGCTGAGATGGCACGCGCGCGCAGATGAAGAAAAGGAAACAAAAAGCAAAAAGGAGCCTTGATCATCCGGAGAGTAGAAGGACGGAAAGAGAAAGACAGAAAGAAAGAAAGAGAGAGAGACGCAAGGTTATGAAGCGTTGGGCCCCATAGTCAGGCCCGGAGCGCGCCGTTGATACCGGCGAAGCGCAGTATCTTGTCCGCGCAAACCGATGAGGCGTCGCCATACCGTTACGAGTGCATATTCGCTCGCGCGCACCTGCGCGATCGTTAGACGCGAAATCGCACCCGTAACGCTCGAATCCCCGATTCGATATCGCGCGAATGCTCGTCCGGAGGCGCGCCGAGGAAACGCTGCGGGCCCGCCTCTGGCTCTGGCCTTTCAAGCATTTATTTTCGTTGCTCCGCTATGACGGAGATGGGTGGAGAGTAAGTAATGCGATATGCCTCGGAGCCGAATTAAAATTTCATGCACACGCACACACACACATATATAGCGGCAATGATGTTTAAGTAAAAAATAAAGAAATATATAAATGTATGTATAAAATAAATAAAATGTATACAATATGTAACAAAACCTGAAATTAGTTCTCTAATACAAGTAAAGTAAATTTGCGCATAATAGGTCACGCGTGAAGAAATTATTTGTACGAGTAATAAATATTACGTAGATTTAATTTAAATGCAAATGTAAGAGAAAGACCCGATATATAAGTTTGTGACGAAGGAAACCAGTTGGAGTCGCGATAACAGTACAAGTCGGATTGTTTCGATATTTCGTATGATTTACGACGCGGAATACGAATGACGAATGCGCGTGCGGCACGTGCCTCTAAATACGTGCCTCTTAAAGAGACTGGCTCGTTATATGTAGCGGCGCCTCATGATAAGCCTCTCATCAGCCGCGGAAGGAAGCTTTTTACGTTCGACGATCAGCCTTTTGCGGTAATGAATGGGTGTCTTTTGTATAATTCGCGGTGGTTGAATATGGCGCACGAGCGCGTTACTGAATAAGCATTCGAAAGGGTGTAACCGGAAGACAACGGATGATAATACGTTGCGAGTCAGTCCCGAGTGTGCTACGTGTATGTACGAACGGTCTGTTCATCGAGAACGAGTTCACGAGTCATTTTTATTGCGTACTTTCTCCTTCTTTCCGGTGTCGACCGAGAGACGCGCGATCGAGACGATTTTAAAGGAAAGTGCGAACGCACTTGTGTTTTTAATTATCTAATAAATGTCTATAAAATACTCTAATTACTCGTGTCGGTACGAAACAATCTTCCCATATTTTAAAAAGATTCAAAGAGAGCAAAAAAAAGAGATATATTACGTCCAACGGAAACTGTTTGGTGCCTGAGAGTAAAATTTACAACATTCGATTCGATATTTTACTGCTTTTAATCAATCCACGACGTCGTTTTCTCGAAATCGCCGAGCGCAAATCCCTCTCGTTGTCGTCCGGAAATTGTTTTCAACTAGAAAGCTGCAAGAAATTGCAGCGTGGGAAGAGAAAAACGAGCAGAGGAGAGCGATATTCGAGAGAGAACAGAAAAAGAGACGGAGAGACCGAACGAGAGTAGCGTGGGAGATGCAGTTAATCAATTGGCGAATTATTGCTCCGTTACTGACCTCGGTCTTTCTCGTCTTTCTCTCTCTCTCTCTCGGAAGTGTGGATGCCCTAGCCGGGCTGTCTCTGCACGGACATCTCATGCTCCCTCGAGCGTCGAGCCGCGCGCGATTAATCGAATCCAACCATCCCCGCAACGACATCAAGCTCTCCCGCGCTCGCAGCTACGTCGTCTCTCCTTCTCTCTATCTATCTCAAGTTCGGTGCACCTTCAATCAGAGAAAGAGAGCCGTCCCGTTCGGAATCGATCGCAATTATGCGATTCCCATGAATCGAGGCGAGGCGTCGAGTACCGATATCCAGGAAACTGGATGACTTTCCAAGAAGCTCCAAGGCCAATGCAATTCCCGAGAATCGCGTAATTTGTTACATTTCACGGGGCGATCGTTATACGAGTCGGCTCTCGCTATCATTGCCGATTTCCTCGTGAAACGGGACACTGTGGTTTCGACACGCATGTCTTGTCGATTTGTTTAAACGCGACGGAAATTTGAGACGAGAAAAAAAACTAACGTCTGACAAGTCTCTGAAATAAACCTCACGTAAATCGGATAATTTCATTAATTCTGTTATGCATTTTTGGCGGAGAATCGACTTTGCAATAATTTCCCGGAGAAGGCGAGTGTCGTTCCGTGTAAAAAAAATTCTCACGTAATTTTGACATCTCGCGCTCGATGTGGCAAACATCGGATTAATTCCCAAGTAGTAGTAGTAGCAGCGATGTATTTCGAATTACGTGCCGTTTCATACATAGGATGAAGCAATAACGTGACGCGGGCAGCTTTCCGAGAGAACATTCATCGTCGTGAAGTGCTTTCTAGTTAACATGACGAATCCTGGCACGTTAATACCGCGTTTCACATTCCGATAATTTCTTTAACAGCGCATTAAGCGCACGCAAAGCTGGCACCGCGGGAGTTGCGTCGATCCCGCTGGGACTCGATTACGAGACAGGGTACGCGCGAGAGGTTCCAGCAGATCGATCATGGGGAATTCGCCGAGGTGTCGTGTGTGAGTTCAAGGCCAGGCCTTTGGATCGACTGCCAGCATGAAACTCATTTAATTCTTGTTGCAATTAGTTACCGGCCGCTCCTGAAGTCACGAGCCCGCTGATCGCGACGTATCTCTTAATCATTGTCCGTCATTAATGGGTCGTCCCCGACTGCGTTAACGTCACGGACTATTGAGATTGTCGGCGATTTCAGTACGTTTGAGTTGACGATTGATAGTTTTGCATTATGCGCATCTTACGCATTCCTTTTGCGCTCTTTAAATCCACATGTCGCGTTTATGCATTTTAAGCACGTCTTGCACGTCTGTTTGTGTGAAAAAATTGCGAAGATAAGAAATTTATTTTTTTACCAGATAATTTGTTAATCTTCTCTCTCTCTCTCTCTCTTGACATAATATTAAAATTACAAAACACCATAAAACCATGTGTAAACTTTGAGTTTTAAAACGTTTTGATCTCATTTAATAATATTAATATATTGTAAAAAAAAACTTGATCATTATTTTCTACTTTTGTTTCTTACATCTCGTTACTGCGATGAAAACAACTGTAAAAATCAAGCAAACGTGCGAATAATGAAGTGCGTGTTAATGCATTTGTAAGAGATCGTTCACGGCAAGCCATTTTATTGTTCCAATCAACTTTGAGAGCAACAGGATGTTTGGTGATACGCGAACTGGTCGTAATACGATCCTCGTAACCGCGGGCTAGGATAACTAGGTAACGGGTAGCAAGCACTAAACTCCTATATATACACACGGCGCGAGGCCTTCACCGGAGTATTCAGGATGTTCATATAACTCTCGTGAAACATTCAGGATGTGCGAGAGTACCACTGTTATAGCGGGACGGCGTGTCGTTAAGCAAAAGAAGATCCTGTAATAAATTTTAAATGTCCTTTTACAAGTTTAGCTCGTTTGTTTAAGATTATCTCGCTCGCGACAGAGTGTGCGTATTTCCCGCGCTCTTCGAGTTAAGCGTTAATTAATTTTTCATACGTTTTAATTTCTTTCTCACATCCGTTCGTTCATTCCCAGTGATATAAATTATTGTATTTGCAAATGTGTTGATTTTGTTTTAAGTCATCATCAGTGTACTTTACTCCACAAAATTTCTCTTCTATCTGTCTATATAAGTCATGTGAATAAAACGATGTTGTTGAGTCAATGATACGTTAAAGACTGAGTCAGTGACTCAATACTTATTGTATTTGATTAAAAAACAAAAAGAAATTGTTTTTTTCCTCAAATCTTATTGCAAGGACGCAGTTCGCTTCGCTTTGTTTTACATCGGCCTTTCCTTCTCTCTTTTGCATCTTGTAATGCGTCGTCGCTCGGTGCAAATACATAACGAGCTATGACGAATAACGTCGACGAAGCCGAGACGGCTCTTTCAAACAATATGCGTGAAGTGGACTTTTCCAGTTGCTCGATCGAATAAAAAGCTCGAGAGAATCACCTCGCCGCTCTTCAATTACTCCGCCTTATATAGCGCACGATGTGCTCGCCATTTTTCACCCATTACACACGCAATCCTCTCTCTTTCTCCCCGTCTCAGCTCGTTATCTCCCAAACGAGTTCACCGCTGTCTTCGCCACGATTATTATCCTCCGTAGTAGCGTATTTTTATCAAATGATATGGTAGCTCTCCGCGGCGCGCAGCCTCCCAGGTGGTCCGTTTCCGAGTTTTATTGTGCATGTCGCGCTCGTAAGTGGATTCGCGGGAAAGAAAATCGGAGACTCGATGCCACGTACGACTGTGGCGAGGAAGAAAACAGAGCGTATAGGAAGAAGAGTCGCGAACAACAACACGCGAGTTCTGTCAGGGATTCCGTCAGCCCTCGACTAAGGTATTCGAAGAGGTGGTTACGAGGCTATATCGATGAGACGACAGAAATCACGTCGTGTTAACACGCTCCTATCCTAACGAACCGTTATCGTGCGGCCGGTCGCACGCAGCTTGCGGCTGTGTACGTCCATATTCTTCTTGCCCGTTGTATCCTATATACGCGGCAAATTGTCGAGAAGCGTGGACGCGCGCGCAAAACGCCGCTCGAATAATGACGGGGACGCGCTATACGAGTGATTGGAAGCGTGGACTGTTCTCTTTCGTTACGTTAAATATATTAAATTCGGAAATATATTGATATATTTCGAAAAAACTTGACGAGAAGCGCGACATGTTGTTCTTGTCACTTTCGCAAATTGAGTTCGCGCATAAATTTCTTAAACAAAAACTGTATGATGTATCTACGCGCTGAATCTAGCGCACGTATACGAGCGCGCGCGTAACGTTTCAATAACACGATCTTATCTAACACACAGTCCTAATTCCTAGATATATAGCTTGTAATTATCCGCCACATATCTGAGTTATTTCCTTTCGTCGTTGCAAAACTGGGTGAGTTAATTTCCCTTATTTCCAACGTTATTAATCATTTCAACAAACGCTTTGAAACCGGGATATGTATACATATATACATATGGTCCATTAACCAGCGGGAGTTCGATACTTGTCTCTGAGAGATCTGGGAGTAATATAATCTCCTTATCCTTCATCATTGATAAGAAGCGCACCAAAGCGATTGCGCGCTACGTTACGTTTTGCTCCCGCAAACTCGCTATATGTAAAGTCTCGCAGATAAGATATCTTCATCCGTCCGAGCTTGATATGCGGCGCGCTCGATGCGCTTACTCGTATTACTCGTGTATCGATACCTATACATTTAGCGACGCAAAGTTCTCAGCGGAGGGTAGCATTGTGTTTTCTCGTTTGAACATTCAACAACACTCGCTTTGTAAAAAAAAAAAAAAATGACGCAGAATCGGCTTCCGGAATTGTCGTGTTTACGTTACTCGGAAGGCAAACAGCACACACACCGGACCGATCAACGAGGAACAAAGCAATTTCTTCCCCGTCCGAATAATCAAGCGACGTGACGTAAGAAAAGCGTGCGTCTTGTAACTGCTTATTAAGATATGAAGTGGCAGAAAAAACAAAGAATATTCAATAGAGAGACAGGGAGAGAGAGAGAGAGAAAGAGCGCGAAGCGACGCGAGCGAAATGCGAGGAGAATCTATAACGGCGGAGCAGAATTGCGCCCAATAAAGCAAGAAAAGATTCTAAGGTTCCAGTATTTGCGTGACGGCACACAACGCATCTGTCGGCAGTTTGCGCTACACTATAAAGAGAGATCTCGTATCGTCTAAAACACTTTTCGTAAACTTTTCTTTTTGCAAATTCCGAGTTGAATAAAACTCTCAACGTTTTTGTTTGCACGAAGACGTATCTATGGGTACGTTTCACGATCGAGAACGTTAATTGACAAATTGCAAAAATTAATTACGACAATCAAATGCGATTTAATCGAGCAGTGTGTAAACACAGGCGACAATTATATCCCGATCGATATTTCTTGCTTGTTTGGAATTAAAACTGTCCGGCAAATGGATTGATATTTCGCGCGGGGTGTATGCAATCAATTAATTAATTTATGCGAGCTGCGTAATGTACCTCATTTATTTTGCGGCACGCGTTCGCGAGCGAACAGCAGTTTTATCGGGAATCGTTGCTGACATCGCCCCTATATCGAGCGGGGATATCAATAATTGAAAATAAAGCAGCTCGTAACAGACAGACCGGCGCGCGTTCCATTAACATTCCGCATTAACATGAAAGTGTTAAGTGTCACGCACGCGGCGCGTACGTTCAATATCTAAACTCAAATTACTCGTCTCGTTTCATTCTACCGCGCGCGTGTGTGTATGTGTGTGCGTGCGTGGCGAAAAGAGCCTGCAACGCGGAAGGCATGACAGATATTTGCACGACATGTGAGAATTATCAAGCATAAATCTCCCGCTTGATATCCGAATCGTTCCTCGGGGAGAGCAACACAAAACGAACAGAAGAAACTGGAAAGAAGCAGGAAATCACCCAAGACCGAAACAATTTAATCGCTATGCAAAGAGGGAGGAGTCGGCAAACGTAACGAAATTGATTCCGTTTCTTCGTTCTCTTGCGTAATTGGTTCCCATCCGATAAAACTGATGTGCGAGAGGAAAGAGCAAACCTGCGGAGAAAACGAAGAAAAAAGAAGAAGAAGAAGAAGAAGAACGAAGAGGAAGTACACACATTTGCTTTCAAGAGGAAAACGCGTTCATTGATGTTATGCGCTTCAATCAATCTCTGTTTCCTTCTTGCGCCGTTGGTAGCGCGAGCTTTTGCCGCAATTTAGAAGAAAAAGTTGAAGCGTAAAGGTGTTATTTCTTAAACTTGTTCTGAGAATAGAGAGAGCGTTCGAATATGTGTGAGAACGCATTCCTCTCGGGAATTACGTAACAAATAAATGTTATCTCTGCGGTATAACTTTTTTCGCGTTTTTATTTTCCATTGCGCAATAATTTTCAGTGAATTGACAGGTTTTTTTAAGGATAAAAACTCGAGTTTCACCTTGAATTACCACAAAAATTAAATGTACGAAAGTTTGTTTTTGTTAATTGCGACTCTCGCGACTACTGACTTCGCTCACACACGCTTTATATGAACGCTGATTAGCGATGAAGTGGCGCGAGAGCACGAGGCAAGAGGAAATGCATATCAGTCAATTCGCGGGCATGTCAAGAAATTCAATTTCAAGCGATCGACCGCAACAACGACGAGGAAGCGAGGCGACGCGGAAGAACAATACCGTCGACCACGCTGCGTCATGTCGTTGCTCGTACACGCAACTCTCGGATTTTTTATCGTATAGACAAAAAGAGACAATGGCGAATTTAAGGAGCGCGCGCGAATCGCATTTATCGAATATAAACGTAGAATTCTATTTTTAATAATGTGACACTACGCCCGTACGCGCAAAATCATGTTTCGATCGCGAATCTCTTATTTGCACTGCCTATGAAATGGGCGGTCCTCGTAGAACGAACGAACTCGCTGGCATCCACCGTGGCGGTCTTATTAATTATTTTTGCCAAAAAAAAAAAAAAAAAATCGAACACACGCGTGATATCCGTTCCTTGTTCTTATTTGTTCGGTATAATGGCCGTGCGATAGCATCGGAGAAACGACGGACGGCGGGACGATAAATTTTCTCTCGGTTGTAATATCCGTCGTAATGGGTTTTCCGCGGATTGCTGTAATGGCGAAACGATTGATAATTGCATCTCCGTAACGCATCTCCAAACGAGAGCGGCGGTAACGCACAAATAATGAGATGTTGTTTTTTTGTTTTGTCTTTTTTTTTTTTTCAAAGATGGCTCAACGCGAAGTTTGGCTCGTGACGCAAAACTCATTTTGTGTTTGGCAAACCATCGAATGCGCGCCGACAAGAAGACGCGCGGCGACCGTGACAAAGCATCGCGGCTTTCTGCGATCATCGTCTCCCTTCTTCTAAGAGAGTGTGTAATGCGCTTCGCGCACGCTCTCTCACGCACGCTCGTTATTTATTACTTCGTTATTATTATTTATATTTACCTCTTCGATCGCTAATGGTGCGTAATGACGACCAAGTAGACGCGAGCGTTCTTTCATTGAGTTGCTGGCAACGCGCCGACCGATCGCACGATCCGCGTTATATATACACCCGGTGTTCGTAAATCAGAGCTCCGGCCCGTGTCAACAACAACAACAACGGGTGGCCATTAACTAGCGTCTCGCAAAGCAGGTGACTTAGAACGCTCGTTAACTCACTCGCGCCGACCTGGCCCTTGCCGACGCGCGCGGAAAAAGACCTGCTGAAGGGTGCGCGAAGGCCGAGCAAATTTACGCTTGATGATTCCGACATCAAAAAGGGCTGCGAGATAGAGAAAGAGAGAGAGAGAGAGAGTGAAAAGAAGCACATAAAATAAACGAGTCGCGATAAAATCAGGAAAAAAAAACAGCTGCGAAACAAAATTACCTGTTAGTCAGTTCTACGTAGAATAAATCGCGCAAGTACTCGAAATAGAAAGTTTTGTGTTTGATAGAAAAAACTGAAGTTTATCTTTAGATCTGTACTGCTTTTATCACATATATATTTAGATAATTGTTTTAAATTAATTATATTTTTATAGAAGCACGAGTTAAAGTTACTGCATTTTGCGCGTCAACCATAATCTCTCATATAGGCTTTTTTTTTTTTTCTGCATAAGCGACGACGCAGAGGCAAAAAATATGGCTACACACCACTTCCGCCCGACAACGTATGAACATCCATCTCGACGCGGTGATCCCGCGGTATGCAAAAAGTGTCCGTCGCGGACAAGATTGACGTTGGTCAGTACGACATGATTTCCTGTTTTACGGGTGATCCTTGGCGGTCGCCGTCAGTGTGAATTGATGTAGCATACAGCCTGCTCGGTGTAGAACACGAGAGAGAGGAGAGTTACCGAGGAGGACATTTACTCGGAGCGCCACATGGAACGGGACCGTTACTTCGGGTTTCGTCGTAGAGCACCGGAGACTCTCTCTCGCGCGTCTTTCTCGCGTCTCACGGTCTTTCCTTTGCTCCGACGAGAGAGAGGAAAAGAGAGAGAGAAAGACGGGAGAGCGACCAAGAGACGAATTTTCCAGCGCGTTTCGTGTCGCGCGACGTTATAATTATCGCGGTAAAACAACGACGGATGCAATAGCTCATGGCAGCTTGCGTGGTCTCCTCGAGTGTATATTGTGCCACGACAAATCCGGAAACATCATCCCCGACGATGATTATTTCGGTGCGTCTTTCTGTTGCGGGCGCGCGCGCGCGAAAGACGTAATAATAGTACGCACAATTATTTACAGTTAAGCGCCGCGCGGCGGCCGCTTCATGCGCGAAGTATCGAACGACCGCGCTTCTAAAATATCGTACTTAAACGTCGTGCCTCTAACAGTACGATTGACTTAAATACGTAATTACGAAACGGACTTGTTACGGCGGTTGAAAGGCCTTCCGAGTTATCCGAGTCACGATGGAGTTATTTAGGAAAGCGTGTATTTATGAAGCCGCGCAATCTCAGAAACGGCAATCAGGAAGAACGACTCAAACTTCTCAGTCTTACCGTATATATACCTTTTGTCTTGTCATTATATTGCCTATTTATATTTTAGTTCATTGTCATTGCTTTTTGCAAAAGTACATTTTAATTGATTTTGCAAAGAATATTTAATTATTTCTATAAGAAAAATCTCGAGAAATTTTCGAAGCGTACGTTTTTCTCGCCAAAAATGCGCGAGAGTAAAAAACCTTTAATAATTCTCAAATGAGATTTTGATGTCACTTTTTAGCTTTTTATATAATTCATATATCGTCACAACAGCGAGACACGTTATCGCGTTGCTATCTGTCTCGCTACAGGGAACACATTCGTTCTCTCGAAGTTCAGAGACCCTTATTCTTCCTCGTTCATAGGGAGGCGTCGACTTTTCCTTGTAATCCCGCGCCAGGGGGACGCTTTGCCGGATACTCGGTCGGGTACTCAAAGTCGTCTAATTGTCGACGACCGTTATGAAAGAGCTCACTATCGGTGAATACGCCAGCTGTTAGGCGTGACTTGCATTCCTCTTTACGCTGTTTATTACACCGGTCAAAAAAGTGGACGCGATCTCGATCGAAGCGGCGTAATCTCGGACCGGGATATAATGATAACGCGCGTTATCGTTTAATCCCGCTTTAACAGGTTACGCCACAAGAGAGACGATAATGGCGGGCTTTGCTAATACGGACGATTAAACGCTCGTGTAACCGAGGCTTTCATTTGACAATTAGTGTCACACGGGTGGCAGCTTCCTGATTTTAATGACGTTTACATTCGCGCACTGGGCGGCGCACAAAAGCAACAGGCGCGTTGAGAATCGTGCGACGGCTTCATCTTATCTTGAAGGCAATGTCAACAGGAAACGCGCGTATTAACAAGCTAATGATCATTTAATTAAAATCCGCCATCGCGAATTTACAATGTTTCATCAACCGCAATCGATATCTCAATTCTGCGAAATATCTATCGGAAAGGGATTTAAATTCATCCAGAAGTTCATGGTGTTGCGTAACTTCTCCTCGAGAAGAGAACAACGCTCTCCTCGCCACAAAGTCTTCTTCTTTTTTTTTTTGCCCGCTATCTAACGAATCGTTTCTCGGAATGATACGAAGCGCGTTTTACTACCTTAAGAGAGGAGAAGACGGCGCTGCACTTCCTTGATTGTAGCGATTCTTTGAAGGTAATGCTTCTTCGCGTCCTCCCGCGGGGTCTGTCTATACGCAAGACCGCGGATAACCCGTGGAATCTTATTCCGAGTCGCGTAAGGTTCGCATTTTGCGAGCGCGGTCATTCCGTAAGCCTAATCAATCATGCTTTATGCATCACTTAATTTCATGGTGTTATCGTCGCCAGTGCGGAAAATTATTTCCGCGCCTATGGGCGTACCGCACGTTCCTCTCTTTCTCTTTCTCTCTCTTTCTTTCTCAAATAATCACAGACTGCAGAGGAGCATAAGCATTACGAACGCCTATATAGTTTGTTCTAGTCTAGGAGAGAAGTTCTTGTAAAACAAACTATAAGAGAGATTTTATCAAGCTCGTGGCTTTCTTTTTATATTGTTTTATTTATTTATTTTTTTTATTTATTCCCGAACACATCAAACGCGCGATTGTATCGCAGAAAATTCCGTTATATTTACAAGTTGTCAAGCGTGTTGCTCGTTTCCTTTTCTTTCTGTTCCGCGAGAGACTGAGAAAGTTTCTTCGGCGTAAAGAAAAAAATAGCCGTCCTTCTTTCGTCCACAAAATCCGGCGGTCATACGTGCGAGGGAATAAGTGCCCGAAACGCATGTATAGATAGCCACAATAAATAGCAAACACTATACGTACGATAATGAGTCAGTCATTTTTTTACTTTTGTTTTTCCGACGGATGAGACTCGTCAACGGACAACAGCGATACGCTATCCAAGCGTTTCGGATACTCAATCGCCCGACGTGTATGTTATTGTTTTTGCCTCTTCCTCAGCGGAGCGGCAGTTTATTCTTAATATGTTGCGAACAGTTATTAGCCGCATTGGCAGCGGATGCTTAAGCCTAATTACGAAATACGTCCGAGATCATTATTCGTAACAGACGGCCGTTTCTCGGCGCAGGGAGTAACTGCAACTAAAGCGGCTAGCGCTCCTTCGCGCTGCAGCATCTCTCTCTCTCTCTCTCCTATTTCCTGTCATCGGTGCTCGAACATTAACATTCCGGCGTCCCCATGACGTTACGCTCCGGCGCTCCGGCGTCAAATAATGATTTACGCTTTTATTACCGGCAACGCTGCCGTTCTTACACACGATCATTATAGTCGGGAATCTCTTTCTTGTCGAGAATCGCGCCACGGCACGAACGTATTGACCAATAGTATGCAATAATTGGCCGCTCGCGCCGTAATATCAGACCTTTCCCGAACAAGATTTTCCGCCGTTCGCGGAAATATTGATGAGAAAAAAAATTGTAATCGATTTTTATCGGATGTATGATTCAAATTATTGATTTGACGCGACCTAGTTGTTTTTCTTTTATGTGTGTTGCGCTTTTACAAGATTGTCTTCTGGACGAGACAATTAAGCCTTTATAGTCGAAGAGATTGCAGTCGCGAAAATTGCAGGTTGCGGCCGCAACGAGAACGGCAAGTAAGCAGAAAAGTAAGGATCTTAGTAGGTCTCCTTGCGCATTGCGCGGCGTTGGTAACAAAAAAATCGGGGACATAGAAAGAGAAAGACGTGACAAAAACAGGTTGAATAAGGAAATCTGCGAGAGAAGTAAGATTGATGTGAATATAATGGCACGTGCATATATTCAAAAGAGCATGATTAATAGAAATCCCAACAAAAGATAACTAGGGAGAAAAAGAAAGAGTGGAAGAAGGCGAGAAAGATGCGTATTTTACGCTATTTATTAACATTCGCGTGGTTGGATTTTTCTTATTGAAGCTGTTAATTTACTCGAATAAAGAGCGAAAAATTCGTCGCGACTATTAAGACAAAACCCCGCCGGCCGCGCAGCGCGTGTAGTGTAACACCATTCAATACATTCCGGCTCTCAGCGTAAAAACTTGTAATCGATTTCTCTCAGATGCAAAAACAGCAATTATTATTCTTTGAGATGGGAATAAAAAAAAAAGAACAACGTTCGAACGAGCTGGTTATCACTGCGCCAACCTGATCGATACGCGTAAGAAAATTTGTATACGTACCCGCGGGCGTGGTATTCAAAGTCGCCCATCAGAAGTTCGCTGCATCATCGAGGAAGAGAGGATCTCATTAACACGCGACATACCATTAATCATGGTTAATAATGGCGTGCCCCAGTCATAGCCGCGACACCCGGTTATTGTTCGAGTCACGAGCATTGATATGCCGCGATTAACGCTTTCCGGACGTGTTCGATTTGAAGAGCATCAGATATATAAAACTCGGAAGGGTTATTCAACGCGCGTAATTTTTGAATTTCTTAATAGATCGTTCTCGGTTATATGCAAAAAGTGCGTTTAATCATATGCTAAACGGAAAAATATCTTTTTCATCGATCGCAGGTTGCTTCAATTTTGTTTGTTTGTTCGTCTCGCGCGCTTGCAAAGCGGAGAAATAGTTCACTTTAGAATTTACATAATTCGCGGTGTAATCTTCTCAATTAGCTTCCGGCTTCTCTGCGGATAAATGTGCGATACAAAGATAAGCAATCTGTCTCTTCCTTGCGCGCGATGCGCTTCCAGGCGCCGCGCGGCGGGTAACCGGTACGTTTTATCCGGGACAAATCGGCTCGCGATGCGCTTCCCGGACGCTTAACTCAGGCGAAATAGCGAAAATGTCGGTTGCCGGACCGTTGGCTGGCGAACGAGAGGAGAGGAGCGAAGTGTAAAAGGATGAGAGAGGCGCAGGTAAAGAAAAAGAAGCGGAGAGGAAGCCCCGTTAGAACGACTGACACGTTGTTACCGCGGCGTCTGCCGCCGCCGTGCTCTGTTATTGGTTCGTAAAACGACCTAATGAATGCATCGCCCACGGCCCGGCACGGCCACGTAAAACAATTTCAGGGTATGCCTATATACCTCGCGCACGCGTGTGTATTATTTATCGCGAGTAGGTCGGCCTTGCCCGCCTCGGGACTACCGCGGAGAGATCCCGGGTTTGCCGGGAAAGGAAAATCCTTCTCTTTCTCCTTATTTTTCTTTCTTTCTCTCTTTCTCTTTCTTTCTTTTTCAACCTGTGAAATTAGCTGCCTCCGTGGAAACAGCCAGGTGATGGCGATATGACGGCTGCGGAAGATACTGTTACCGCGGTATTAACGGCCATTTTGCTTAAAGCGTAAAGGACGATCGCGCCGTCATCACCCTCGATTTCTTCCCCGCGGACTGACCTTGGCGGCCAAGTGGTAACGGAATGGCCTTGCCACGTCCGACTGTCCCCTCCGTCGACGGAATGCGCGGAGAAATATCTTCGGGGAGATACTAACGGATATACGTAGAGATATGAGTATTTTGTTTCACACCGTGACGCGGGATCGTGAGTGCCGCCGCGAGACAAACGCCGCCGATGATGCAAGGGATAGCGAAAGAGTCGAATAGCAAAAATAATCGGTGAATCATCTTCACCTTTTCCTCCTTCGTCGGTAGTTGCGTTCCAGGAATGTCAAAATCGTCGCAATCAAGATGGAGCAAATTACTCCAAGGTCTTGTTACGCGCGGGGAAAAAAAAAATTGTAGACTAGAGTCGTTTAGTTTTTTGTTTTCTTAATGGGAACATAAAACGTCGTCTTTTTCAAAGATGAATCGTTTCGGCGCGACGGTAATGACACAGAACTTCGGAACTTGAGATATACTGCCGAGGATAACATCTCTCGGTGATTCAACTGTAAAATCTGACCGCGATAGATACAAACAAACGTTATTTTGTCGACAATAATGAAATCCCGCTAAGCGTTTTTTTCCCCCTTAAAATCGGCGTGCCGCCAGAAGTATGCATCTCCGGATTGTTGAGAAAAGAGAATTAGAATTGACTAAAAAAGAACGCCGCAAACACGCCCGACCTTGTCAGACCGTCGAGCGTCTTCAAAAGTGAGAAGAGAGATCGTAATTTCGAAGATACGGAAGCATCAATTGAAGTCAGCTGCAAAATTGAAGTTAGCAGTTCCATGGTCTCTCTTTCTCTCTCTCTCTCTCTTGGCTCGCCTCAACTAGACACAACTCCCACGTAGTCTTGCTGCTGCCTGCGGTCTGCGAAATTAACTGCGCGGCAATCAGTCAGGCCAGTCCACCGTCTGGCGTTCTTCTTGCGGACTGCACGTCGCCGCAAACATTAATTCCATTTATCCGGAGACCGTCATTTCCATCTTCGTTTCGGAGCTGTAGCGCCGAGCGCTCTTTGTAATGCGTCCCGATGGAGGAGAAGAGCCGCGCGCCGTAGGTAGGTAGGTATATAAGTAGGTCTACTTCGTTCGCGTTTCTAACTGCTCGTCTCTACTACTTGCTCGAATGCGGTGATTCGCGAAATTAACCGCGACCGATGCCGAGGCGAATATACTGTTACGACGCGCGATAGACGGTTTACTCTCTGCCACGAGCAGCGCGCGGATCTTCTCATCTCTCGCGCGTCTCCCTATTTTCTGGCACGAGGACGTGGTCGACCTCGAAATCTCCGAGGTAACGGAGCGACCTTGCGCGTCATCAGCCGGTTAACAGCTGTTCCTCCTCGCCTGTTGATCGATAGGCGGAATCGCGCGGGATGAACGCGCGATCTTCCGCCGACGAACATCGCCGCCGCGAGTGCGCCTTTGACGCCACAATGACGCGTGAAAGGTCTGTTCCGGGCGGTTGTCTTAAAAATCGCACACTTTTGTTGTTTGTTTTCACTATGTCATACGTACATACACGTTATATACGACGGTCAACCGCACTCTCGCGATTTTTCCGCACGCGTGGTTTTACTGTTATCTGGTGTAAAACCACATTTATTATAATCTCGCGTAGTCATGATTCTCTCACGGTTTCCACACATTCTTTCCTGATGCGATCGCGCCGTAGAGTCGATTAGTTCCACGACGCATTCTGATATTCGGATAATAGCGCGGCGCGAAATTACACCTTGTCGGAGGGGGTTATAGAAGCGTTAACCCGCGCACGGAAAGCGGCGTCGTAATGGAGAGATCACACTCAGACGCCTCGTTGGCGTGAGTGGCGGTGAGAAAAAAAAAGAAAAAAGACAAATTTGTACGGTCATGCAAATACGGAAAGTGAGAGGGGTTTCGCATAAAACGAGTCGGCGAGAGTGTTTCCTCGTATGCGCCTCGCCGAGAGAAACGGTGGGTGGCGAGGCCTGTCCTGCACCGTTAAGGTCAACGTACAAACACAACAACGACCTATACACGACGACGAAGGGAGCGCGACTTCCCACTTCGTCACGACTCTCTCGGCGTAATCCTTGGTGATAAAACACGTTTTTTCATTTGTTTCCTTCACCCTTCTATTACCCGAAAGAATTAATCGTAAAAGAAACCTTCTCATCTTGTTACTATATAATATACATCTTGTTGTACCTCACAACATGCAACACAAAGACAAAAGTAAACCGGATGATTTATGATTCACAAAATTAATTATCATCGACCTACGATCATTTTTCTTTCTGCTCGGACAAGCCGCCATTGTACAACGTTACGTTTCTCATGTCTTAATAAAAGACGTTAGTTAGCAATTTATCTACAATTTACAATAATTCCATTGTAATGGGTAATCAGAGAATCGCTCGTGCCTAAACTCTTCCTGCGCGAATTATGTAAGTCGTGCGCCAGGAACAGCGATCAATTCACGACGGAATCTATGGTTACCCGACCTGTGCACCGCGCGCACCGGAGGTAGATTGAAGTGTCCCGAGGCAAAAGAAGTATACGCGGAATTATCCGCGAATGAAGATACAATGACCGAACAACGGCCGGCGAATCCCAGTGATCGTTCTCGTCCGGTCTACCGCGATTAGCGCTAAAAACTCAGCGCCGACGATCGACATTTAGAGAGCACCGGGGGGACGCGATGAAAGAGCACCGGACCGAACGCGCGTGGGACGAAGGCGCGTTTCTGTTAATGCAATTTGTTCGTGCGCTTCTTCACCAGGAAGAAGGGCTCGATGCTCCGCTGTGCCGCGAGGCGCTTCGCGTGTTCACGCGCTTTCCGTACCACCACCACCACAGAGGCATCGGTGCGTAGTGGTGAGAGCAATATAATAATGTTACGTAATACATGTTGAAGTCTGCGCCGTGAGGCATACATTTTCCCGCTGTGACGTGTGGCATTTAATTGTGTCGCGTGCACCGAAAGTGCGCGTGTATTTGAAAGATTGTAAAATAAAATGGAGCGTCATGTGTTTTAATTTCCTGATCTACACATGCTGATATTGTAGTAATTTTAATTTATTTTATATCACAAGTGATTTATTATTGTGCAATTCAATTTTTTTTTTAAATATCAAACGGACACATATACTTGTGTTTGACTCGACGATTCTCGTATAAGCGCAACGATAGTGAAGGTGGATGAAGCGATTTGTTTCCCGGTCTCAACGGACGCGGCGCAAAATTACTCGCAGGAAAATATAATAGCAGGAACGATCATCGATCGTTCGTGCCTTTAACGATCCGGCTTTCCATCGAAGTCCGCGTAGAGCATCCAGGCGGTGCAGTTAAAATGCAGAAGAAGAAGGCGCCTTAGCGCGATAGAAGCTAAGGGCGGCCTCGTAAAAGGGAACATATCGGGTCCGGAGTAAAGTACGCAGATGCGCTAAGGGATAAGAGAACTCTTGTGCAAAAGAAGCTGCGCATTGCGCTGAGAAAGAAAGAGAGAGAGAGAGAGAATAAAATCTTCCGGTGTCGGGAAGAAACTCTGCCGCCATCATAAAAGTCAGCTTGGTCGGGTTAACGAGCGCTTGCACCCCTCGCGCGAGTTTATAACACCGCGAAAAAGAAAACCGGAGGGCGGCAATTCGAGCATCGCGCGGATCGAACGATGTTTTACAGTTTGCTGTAGCGAGAAGGCAAAAAGAAAAAGCAGAGGAGAGGGGAAAGAGATTTGCAAGAAGGTAAACCTCTTTCCTTCTCTCACCATCTGTTAGAAAATTGCGGAAAGATTAAATTTCAATTACAATCATTTAGACGCGACCGTAAATCACGTTTTGACATGATGAGACGAGAATTCATTACCGCTTATAATGCTATTACATATTTGCGCCGTAATAAAAGCGAATGTGCGTAATTAAAAGCGGAACAATAATTTGGTTTGGCGAGAAAGAAACGCATCTTTTATTTTTCTTATAGAAAAGGAGACAATAAGGAGAGAATAACGAAGTCTAATTACTTTGTTGTGGATATTCTGCTTTAACTAAGCTAATAAAAATAAATTGTTTTATGCATTTTTTTCTGCGCGCGATTTTCTATGCGTGAGATACGCGCACTTGATGGAAAAAAATTCGCAACTTTCTGAATGTAATAAAAAAATTAACGAGTCGTATCTCGTAAAAACGATCGCGCGCATTTCTTCGCCTCTCGGCGGTAATTACCGCACGAAACCGCAAGTGTTTGTGTCATACGCGGGCAATAAAAGACACAATACTTTTGAAAAAAGATCGTTTCCTTGAAAGATACAACTAAAAAACCGTAAGACGAGTTCCACGTCCGATTGATAGAACGTTTAGATCGCATCTACGAAGCGCCGTCACTGTCGCAAATAAAGTCGTCGCGATTCGATAGATACAAGATCTCGAACGTTTCATTCACGACGTTTTAAAGTTAATTAGACGTAAAAGAATTTTAATTCGCCATGAATTGAGATTGCTCTTCCGGATATGATATAAAAGAAAATCTATCAAAGCGATATTATCGGTGTCATCAATCCACGTTCGGCTTGGCAATGGATCCATTATTAATAGATACGACGCAATGCGTCGCGAGCACATCTCGCGTCTATTTTCAAACTGGTTTCGCTTCAAAACGATTCGCAATCAATTTATCAATCTCGTTGTAATTCCCATTATCTGCACGTGTTAATACGTTGTTTGTTTTTTTTTTTTTTGTTTTTGGCAAAAAGTGCGACAAAAAAATACAACAAGATAATGCCGATTTTTATTTTTCCGGACGCTTTTGTACTGAAGAAAAGTAAACTGTGCGGCAAAACTGCCGTAATTAAAAAGACTTAATACTTGAAACGTCGAACGGTACCGTAATATAATTACAGTAGAGCAGTTAGAACAATGTTTCGTGAGAGAGTGTGTCTCATCGTCGCTGGTGTTCTCACGTTTTTAAAATGTCACCACCCGCGTCGTCATTTCCGCGGAAACACCGCTCTGTAATACAACTTATGCAACCCTTTAACTCCGATGCCGCCTGCGCGACTGATTCGTTTTTTACGATCTCTCCTCCTCGCGAAATGTCAGTCATCCTCGCGTAAGAATCCCCATAAAGTTAATCGTTTTCTGAGGAGAAGAGGGAGAGGGGAGACGACGTTCGGGATCGCGCTAAAGCGGAATCTGCGCATTCAATTACACGCTTCGCGATTTCAACATCGGCGCAAAAGTTGCCGATCCTTCCCTCGCCGGGAGGGAGTTTCGCTCACATTCGTTCATTGACGTTCGCTTCTTCTTGCGTTTGCGGAGACATATCTGGTCTTGAGGAAAATCAGGATGCGCGCGTTCGCGGTCACAGTAGGATAAGACGTACCACAGCGGCGGAAGCGGAAGCCGACGGCGCAAAGTCTCCATCAGCGAGAGCGCTCCGGAATCCGTAAAAGGTTTACGTGCGGCGGTTTTATGTATCGCCTCTCGTGCGCCGCTCCGCCGCGGATACGTTTCTGCGAGCGAGGGACGTTGCAAGAGGGAGAGAAACTGTTTCCCTATTACCCAGGCCACCGCCGATTTCCCGGTACGTCAGACCGTGCCGCGGTGAAGTCCCGGGAAGCAGCCCTCGTCGAGCGATTTTGTGTTGCCGTCTTTGCGCGCCTATATATTGCTCTACTGCTCTTCATTTCTCGTTTCCTCTCTATTGTCCCTCCCCTTCTTCTTCTACTTTTTTCCTCTGTTTTGCATTCTGGGAGTCTCTTTCGAAATTGCAACACTCGCAACACGTGGTGAATACGCTCGAGATTACAGGCGCGCGGAATATCCGCGCGATGATACACCACAGGTTCTTCGCCTCGTCGAAAATGAAACGCGAAGGGCGAATGAATCGTCTTCGTCGATATTGGCCATTGCGAGAAACTGCGAAGGCGAAAGCGGAGATCGGAGCGATATGCCGATGGGGTCACCGGCCGTGTCGTCGCTTCCGACTACGGCGGATTTCACGATTGGTACGGCGCGCGAAGATTTACAGGTTTTAATTCTCTCTTCCTCTTTTTCTTCTCTGATTCTCACCTTCTCTTCGTGAGAGTTTGATATGTTTTCTTTTTTTTTTTTTTTTTATTCTAAAGTTTCTTCTCACACATCCTAAAGCTTGTAAATATATAATTTTTTACAAGGGACGGGTTGCGTATTACTTATGTTTATTTCATCGAGAGATTTTTCTCCTCTCTCATTAAACAGAAACGTTTTAAAGTTTCCTTTCTCGACGCAATTACACGAGATACGCTTCACTGTAACAATGCGGCGCGCTTCAGTTTATTGCTGAGAAATGACTGCTAGTTACGTAATTGCAACGAGAACATCGCTGTGATTACCTTGAACTTAATACAAATATTTCAAGTTTCATGTCTCAACCTCTGCCTCCGACCAAGATTTTCACAATTAGATTGTGTGTGTGTGTGTGTGTGTTGCATAATGTGACTAATGAAATATTCTCTCTCGCTGTGAACCGCCGCGCGATAGAGATCTGCCATAAATCGTCGAGGGGAAAAAAAAAGAACTGCGGAATAACCGTTATGATCGTTGGCGAATATCATCTCGATACGTACTGACATTTCATGTTACCGATTGACTCGCCTGATACCATCATTGCTGAAGGTCAGTCTCGCCACGAAGGTCAATCTCGACCGCCCTCTGTCCGTCCCGCCCGTCATCTTCGTGCTCTTCATCGTCATATCTTCGTGCTCTTCGTGGTCACGCCGCGCGCTCATTCGTCGTCCGCCGCGCCAAAGTGGATGCGACGTAAGAGAGAGAGAGAGAGAGAGAAAAAAGGGGGAAGGAAAAGAGAGAAAACAGAGGAGGAGAAAAGAAAAGGACTGGGTGACTGGCCGGCTGACTGAAGACTCGATCGTAATTGCAACGGCGTCGAGTCATGGTCACGACGACATTCAATGTCGTTGTCCTCTCTCTCGGCGGCTGCAGCGCGCCGCTCCTTCATTCCGCACGAATATCCTTGCCCGGTCACGAAAGCGAAGAAAGTCTCAGGGGAGAGGGAGGGGGGATCCATCAATACGATCGAGCCGGGAGAGAAAGGTCGTGACGTAAATCACCTCCTCGAGTTACGTCTCGTTCGCTTTCGTCACCGATCGATCGCGCCCGAGATCGCGGAACTCTCTGCAATTATATGGGGCATCGTCGTGACTTCGTTCAATTCCGCGATAACGCAATTTGAAACGAAACGGAAGAAATAATTGAGCGAAATTGATTGACGGTCGTACTTCGACTCGAACACGAGAGAAGTGAATTGAATAGTTTTTTAAATACAGTAGCGCGAAGTTCGAGTTCTGTTGTGAAGTTTTGCAATGATAAAAAAAGAAAAACATCAATTTTCGTGTTCCGCTGGAAGGACTTTACTTTGATATCGAATTAAATACAACCACATATGCGCGGAGGCGAGCCGTATCGCATGACGGACGTACTCAGCGGTACGAGATCAAATCCAGCACCTGTTGCACGAGCGATAACTCCGCTCCATTCGCGTGACAACGTTGCAAAAAAAAAAACTAAATCTCTCCCTCTCTTTCTCTACAGTAGTCTTGACGGATAATCAAATTATCTCTCTGCGTAATTACTTAAGATAATCTATCTCTTTCTGCACGATTCAGTGCGAGCCAGTAGCTATAAATAACACGAGTCTTCGTCGTTCTTCGAATTGCTCCATTGACATCCTTGTAGATCGTTAACCGCGCCTTACGAAGAAAGTTTATGGGGAGAAGAGTACGATTCTCTGACGTATCGTTCTGGTATTGAAGATAAGAACGCGGTGCAATTAAACGTTTATCAGATTACAGAAATTATCGCCACTCACGAGACACAGTCTCTCTCTCTCTCTCTCGTAGAAAGAGGTAACTCAGTTAATTATGAAGTTCTGTACGTTTACAGCAGATTCGTTTAGCGTGACATAATCAAGCATGTTTCGTCGTTCGTGAATTTGTCACGTTATCACAACAACAGGACATCGTGTTAAGAGAAAGAGAGAAAGAGAGATGCTCATTGCTACTTATAAGAAGATAAAAATATTTTTAATTTAATTTAATTTAAGAACAGAAAGGAGATTCTTACGTTTTTTAACAAAGCTGTAATAAAACGTCATTATATATGTATGTTTTTGTTATCAAAAGATAATGATGAATAACATACGATGAAGATAGTCGAAATTTGTTTACGCATTTATTATCTTATTAAGAAACTCGTGTCTCGTTGACACGTTTTCCTTTGTCCATAATCGCAATCATAAATTTTGTCACTTGCTCACGATTTAACGGAACACCCGGTACCTCGGCTAGTTGAACACCATAATTGACTCGCTGGGAAGTTCGTGACTTCGGAGTCGAAACTCTGTGTGATTGCCGGGAAACCTGTGAAACTTGCGGTACTATTGCAGATAAAATTCAGACACACGTTCCTTGCTGCGAGCAATCGTAATATAATAACAGTCTGTGCGCAATTATCGCTGGACATCGTTTACGGGAAAACGAAACACATATCCGCAGACAACGATCGGTCTTACCGTTTTCTTTAATGCGCTTCGCGAAATACAAAGCAACATTACGGATTTGTACATCAATAAACAATATGTTATCGCGAGATCGCAATATCATATCGGTTGACTTTACATACAATCGATGCACTCGATCGTGATCGATGCAAATCGAATATAAACCCGTTAGATGACGATTCGAAATTGAAATCGTGTCCGTCAATGCGTTTTTCAAAAAAAATTCTAAAACGTCGAACGTGTCTTGTTGTCGCGGTTTTTTTTCTAGTCGTAACAAGAAGCTCTTACAAAGCTTTTATAAACTCGCTTACATCATATGCATTACGCTCTTTTGATATCCAATCGTTAAATCGCGGTGTAGATTTACTGCGCAAAAGATATGGAAAAAATAAAAAACAAAAACATTTATAAGGTGATAAGAGAACGAACGATACTCACGACTGAATGGCAACAAAGCTTAAACGAGAATTTAAACGACCAATAGATTTATCATAGCTCGGCGGTTAGTCAGAAATCGAGTTACGCGATCAGTTTTCTTGACCGCCCGCCTCGGCCGCGGTCATAAAGAGAGCGCGCGATATGCTCTTGACCGGTCACGTTCGGTAATCGCTCCCGCGTCGGTTATGAATATCAATTTACGTCCACCTGACTTTGCTCAAGATTTATTGCGTTCAATTTATTATATTCGCGCTTGCTGAGCGCAGCGCTTGTTCGAACGTACGTACGTACGCGTTTGTGTTAACCACGAACTAACGTCGACGAGTATTTAAAAAAAAAAAAGCAAGTTCGGCCACTATCAATGTTATTAATTTTTATCGCGCTCGGTTTAACCGTAATTACGTTAATTTACACGAAATATTATCGGTAATGTTATCGAAATCGCAATTACATCGACGTGTTTTCGTAATAATCACAGATTTGCGAGATCGAAACTTGTTATACCTCGCGTTTTCCTCTTACACGGTTGTTCTTACACGGCATTTATGTTACGTTGAGATAATTAAGATTGATAATTTCAAATAAAAACAAATAATCAATCTCAATTATGTGCATACTTACATATTGTAACAAATGACGATGTTTTTACAAGCGACGTAATTCTCATTTATTCACGCAATTTGAAAGTCAACGAGTGTTGGGTACTATTTTAATAAAACTATTTTAATAAAAACTGCTCGACTTGTAAATTAACTTTCTCACATAAATACGCGCGCCTCTCCTTTTAGTTTTATTCTGGATATTATTATTTATTACACACGATGTGAATTTCTTCCTTGCGAGTAAGGAGACCACTGGGATAATACGCCACCTTCTGCGGTGAGGACCGATCCGGGAAATGATCCGGTAACTTGCAACACGGTTTTTCATCTAAGCAACCTGACGAGGAACGACGGCTGCCCGCGCGCCCTTGATGGACCACAGGCTAATCGCCTGGAACGCGAGAATCAGACCGCAACCGAAGAAGCGCGAAGGGAAGGGCAGAAAAAGACGGCGGACGAAAGCAGTGTCACGGAAGATCGAAGATTTTTCTCTGAATTTTACGCATCACGAAGCAGACGCTGCTCTCGCGCGACGCGCTACGTGATTCGCGCGATGAATAAAAGATATAAATGCCACATCGGTGTGTAACCGAGGGAAGGGGGAAGGCGATATGTATATATTATTGTATAATCATCGTTTGCTCTCCGCCGTATTATTAAAATTGCTTGCGGTCAACCTTCGAGTTTCGATCGAGGTTGATTGCATCTCAAGGACGAAAATTTATCTTTCTTTTTTTTTCGTTTTTGTTCCAAGTATTATCCGTAATTCTGTTTTTGTGCACAATACTTCGTAATGGTTATGTGAAGGATAATCCTGGCTTTCTCCCGACAAACTATAAATATATATGTCCGAAAGATCTCGCAATACGGATATTTTTTACTAAATAAACTTGATAATTGGATTATAAAAGAATGTAATTGGAACTTCTCTTCCACAGGCGTTGAGAAACAAAACAAATAAATTATTCATACACGTATGTAGTTGCAATAACATATGTTAGCTTGTGATTAGTGATGAAATAGATCGAGTCATTCTTCGGGAAGATAATTGAACGGATGTACGCGGCAACACATTGAAAGAATTCGCGATATTTTCAGTCTCAAGACTTCACCGTTTGGTCACGCGAGCTTTTCTTACGGCGAACGAATGAAAACACGTATAACTTACTTGTAAACTTTGCAGATCGTCGCAGATCTTTATCGTCTCGTCTCTCTTCCGCGATCGCTTCGTTAGGATCTAAATTGGCGCGATCGATGAATCCGTAGGCGTCGGTTACCGCTCGATGAAATTGGAGCTCGCGCGCGAACAGGAATGTGAATATTTGTCGCGACATTTTACTGTGATGGGGGGATCGTAAAGCGCGAAAACGACATTCCTGTCGAGTCAGCCGTGAAGAGCTTCCGCGTTAGAACGCTTCCATCACCTCGGTCGGCGGACAAGTCAAAAAATTGGTTTGGCACGCATCGCGCGATCCTTGTAAAAATCAAGAGATTGATTGATTGATCTTTATTTAGCTTTCTCAGCTATTTTATAAAAATACAATTTAAATACAATTTAACAAACACTTTCTTTCAGAGAAATCTCATGACAGAGATACTCACTTCGGTGAGTCGACGGTTCTCCGGGAAGACAGAGAGCGACCCGTGAAAATCCATTTCCATCGGATTCGAACTCGGGATCTCTCGATTACTGAGTCTCGCACAAACCAACTGAGCCACAGGCCGCTCCCAGATCAAGAATTGAGATTTGTCCAATTAAATGAGATCGTGAAGATTCGTTTCTAGGCACGAATTTTCCGAAAGAAAGAACACGTGACGCGTAGAGAATAAATTTTTTCGCACTTTCCTGAATTCTGTAAATTACTGACAACAAAAGTTACCGTATGTTATTTTTACTTTTCACGTTGTAAGTGTAATTTATATTTTTTTATATGTAAACGACAAATATATATTGTTTTTACATATAAACGACAAAATTAACAATTGAGCTTGTTTTTTTTTGCTGCTCTTTTTTTTTAACGTTAACGAATACGCGACGTCAACTGACATCGACGTGATTGCGTCTTCGGAAAGGCGAAGAGACGGTCGTGTGAAAGATTCTAAATTTGCGATCGAAGAAACTGGAGCATTTCCGGGATTCAGGGTATACTGATAACGACATCGCGGAAGATCTGAGGCCGAGAGGAATATAAGCTAACATAGAACTAGCTGTAAATTAACCACACATCACGATCCCGTATTCCTCCGTGCATGTTCTTGCTCGTGTATATATATGTCACGCTTATATATATATATGTATATATACAGTTTACCATATCGCGTTTACATATCGCACATTGCTGCAATTGCGATCTCACGCATATCAGAGCGTTTTCTCAAACTTTTGCTTTCTTGTTGCGTTCTAACCACCACTCACGGCGCGAATTGACGCAATTTAGGAAAAAAAATTATTAAAATAAATGCGAATAAGAATTCCCCCTCTCTCTCCCTCCCCCAAAAAAACAAAGAAATCTTTTAAACGTCTTCGGTTAATTGAAGGCACCGCGCGTCTAACTGCAATTCCGTTGCATCTTAACATTGTACGTAAACGGCACGCGTGTATGGGAGTAAATGCAGGCAATACATACACGCATCTCGGCAGCTGTCGGAGTAGCAGCTACACACAGCGATCGTCCGTGATCGCTTCCTTTCTCGGCGCATGCAAACCAGTGCACGATCTTTCCGAGCACTGTGGTTAATGTCCCGTTTGATTGGTCGGCGCTTCGATGGTAAAGCGATCGCGGTGAACGATCCATCGGCGACGGTCGATCGCGAGATCGAGAACAACCTCGTCTCCGAGATTTCGTTCTTTTTCGACGAGTTAATCTTCGACGAGCGTTTACGAGGCGCGATTTAGGACGTATCTTCGAGATATTTTAACGGTAAATAAAGCGACAGAAATTGTTAATGCGCGCTAATAAAAGCAAAATATTACATATGAGAATTTTTACGTGCAACTTTAACTCGCTAATTACGATCTATCGTTGAAAGACTGGACGTGCTTTGAAAACTATTTAAATATGCGATTAGATCGCGTGCGGCAGAGATAGCATTGGTTGTTAAGATTAAACTCTAGCGATATCATCGTTTGCTGATACCGAAGAATTGCAGCAAAGATGATCGAAAAGTACATAGAAGAGAAACTGAAGCAAAACACGCGCGCGAGATACCAATAATTAATAATTCCCGAGATTGTATCCGTAAGTAGTAAAACACGACGGTAATTGAGTGTGACAGTCATTTAGAAATGCGTTCTGCTATGCGTGCTACCGCACGCAACGAATAAAATATGTTGCGTGTAATGTCTTCGACAACTATTCTACATACCTGTTTTGTCATCGAATACATATTTTGAAAAATCTCTGCGATGTGAATTGATTACTTTTATAACTTTTTTTTTCTTTTACATAAAATCGTCTTCTACTGAGAAAATCGTTTCTATAGCATCTGCTTTTTCCCAGGACTTTTTCTAAGGACTTCTATTCTCCACAAAGACGAGGATGACGAGCGCGAAACAAGATTTAATAGTTCACGTAAAAACAGAAATTTCGCGCCCGTCAGAACGACGAGGTTTACTACTCGCGACGTCGTAAAAGCGCGCGGCAGCAGCAACGCCGATTTACCTCTCTGTAACGGAAAGACGGTATCTTCGCCGCGCGCGCGCGCGCGTTCTCCTCCCGAAAGAAAATGATAATTATTATTTAGACCCCGCGCTGTGCGAGAGAAGGCGGGGATATAACTTCTCGGAAGGTCGGGTACCAAGTAGCTGGATTTTTTTTTTTTTTTTTTTTTTTTTTGGTTGAAGAAAGCTCCTTCTTTCACGGCGGCGCGGCGCGCGCTTTTTCGCATCGGCCGCGGCGAATCGCGGCCAAGCCCGTGAAAAACGCGCGCGGTATAATATTTCCGAGCTTCAAGTAAATTAGTCGGTAATCAGTGCTTAATATGATAGCGGAAAATAATCTACCTCGAGCCGATCGAGCCACGATTTGGTGTATCGAGGCAAAATTACATGGATTTGTAAACGTATTATTTTAATTTGCTCTCCCCGCGGCAGGCTATAATTAATGATCGGGAGGGGCCTGTGTTGTACACGACTTGTTCTGTAATTATGTTAAATATTTTCGATATAAAAGATATTGCGAGATAAATGATTATAATGTCAGATTAATTCTCTCTCGAAAGAGATGTTGCAAGGAGAAGAGTAAAGCAACAAAAGTACTGTACTGCTCAGTCGTTCTCGTAAAATGTGCTGTGTGTTTTTTAACGAGATGACTACGACGTAAAACACCAAAATGTAAAAGTGATCAAAGCAAACGTAAAAAACAAAAGTGAACGTAATAAATTCACTTTCCGATTGTTGACGCAATATATTTTCTTCTTGTCATCTGTGCGAAATGAGTAAAACATCAAGTTAAAGTTCACTTACAGCGTGATCTTCCGATTCATCCTTGCGCCAGCCATGTTAAACGTCGATCAACCCCTCAACCCTCGTCGCGAGATCGTCCGATAAGAGCAGTTTCTGAGAATCACCGAGAATCTCTCTATCACGAATCACAGAACACTCGTAGAAAGCGAAAGGCGCCGATGTGTGTGTACGGATGTACAGCCACAGGTTTACCGTTCACCATTAACCGTCGTCGTATAAACGTCGTAAGGACCTTCTTCTCCACTTGCGCGCGCGTCTGACGCGCGTGTGTTATTCACTTCCACCGCGGAAGTGAATAGGACGTGCCGCGCGCGCGGCGGCGGCAACAACTCCCTTCCGGGGGTGAGACGCGGACGTAGGTAGTTACAGTAGGAAGAACAGTGTGACGATTGCGCGCCAATCTCGCACCAAGAGACAGCAGCACCGTTTCTCGCCACCAGGTAGATAGATCGAAACGAAACAACGGTCGCGGTGATTCGCGCGGAACTTCTCGGCGAGATGCCGGCCGTGTGGTGCCGTGAGTGTGTGTGTGCTTAGAGCCGAAATAGAGCAACGTCTGCGCACTGTTCTCCAGCCGTAACACTCTGTTGAGATAACCGCCGCGCCGGTGGTCGCCGCGCTCTTCTTCCACGGTCGCGGAAGGTGGGAAGATCAGGAGGGGAAAAGGACGTGGAGCGTAAGAGGACGTTGGAAGTAGAGGTGACCGCGGCGGTGACGGTGATGACTACGGTGGAGGTGGCGGTGACGTACTGGTGGTAGTGGTAAGAGGTGAGTGACGGTGGTGATGGTGCGGCGGTGGTGGCGGCGGTGGTGATGGCGGAGATGGTGGTGGGTAAGAGAGCTCGTGAGAGGATGCTCACTGTATGGAGCACTGCACCGTAATGACATGGTCTAGGAGATGCCAGTCAGTTTTGTAATAACGACGGTAAAAAGTGAATTTCCACCTAGGTGGGGAAACGCGCCTAGGGCCAATCCGAGGGCCCGCTGCCCACCACCGGCGGCCAATCGGAGCGCAACATTCCAGAATGCGACTATTCTTCTTCTTCTTCTTCCTCTTCTACATCTTCTTCTTCTTCTTCTTTGTCTTCATCCTCTTAGTGTTCTTCCTGCATCCACGGTATGACATTCTCCCCTTGTTCCTCCCTTGTTCCTCCCTCGAAGATGCTTGGCTTTCGGCGAAAGTCTTTGCGATGCCTCACGGAGGCTATGGAAATTGAATAACCTGCGACCATTATGTCATTTGCGTTTCATAAGTATGCATTAAATGGAAGTTGCCGATGTACCCAGGCAAAAGAGCAAAGTACATAGACAGTTCGATGTGAGAGAGGCGCAACATTGCGTGCACAGAGCTACCAGCTAGTTGAAGGAGTAAGTTCGAGCCGAGAATGCACACGACAACATGTTACGCTATACTCCGTGGATTATGTTAATTAGAATGAAATAATACTTGTTATGTTAACTAATTGAGTAATAAATTTTCGCGATCTCGATACGCGAACCAATTAGTTCTAACGAGCTTCGTGTAACGCAGAAGCGCGCAATTCGATTAGGTTTGTCACTTTGCTCGAGTATTTCAATCAGCAATACAAATCTTACGGTTCCTATATTTTAATTAGATAATGTGCGCACCGATCGTATTTCAGCGCGCTTCACCAACACACACACGCGCGCGCAAACAAGACGCGCATTAATCTGCAGCTAATATATCTGGCGCATCCTTTCCGGTTCTGTTATCGCTTCCGTTACGTATCTAACGTAACGGAATATTTTGGCTCCGCGAATCTGTTTGTTTGCTTTTTGTTGCACACAGTTCTGAAATATCCAAACGTGAAATAAAGAAACGAAAGATCATGGAAATTCACACTGACCTAGAATCTCAGTTGTACTTGCGGCCGATGAGATTCGAATTTGTGAGATCTCGCGAGAATAAATTCAAATAAAGATAATCAATGTCTTCCTCTTCGCGGGATCGGTTAAGATGGAACAAAACATTAGCAAGCGCCGCAAGAGGGAAACCTCATGAAAATCGACGAACACACCGACGGGACGGTCGCGCGCGTCCCGATATCCAATTTCGCGAGACTACATTACGGTCCGGTATTACGTTTTCATCCGTCTCCGATGATTTAAATTTAATCGTAATGGATGATACAGTTAAGAAACGTAGCTGTATCATTGGCAATATCGCGATAATGTATGAGCCGACGTTTCACTCTGGTATGATAATTGTCCGGAGGACGACGCGACGCTACGGATACTGATATGAAAATGCCGCGCGCTACTGCAACATATGTTGCACGCATCAATACGCAGAACGATAAGTCGTTCTTTATTGCATAACAGTAACGTAATTCTTAAAACCTCGCGTCGTTGCATCGCCGGCGCATCCCCGGTGTTCTTATTGCTTCGCGTATCGGGACAGCTAACGTAGATAGGATACGTTTTACAGCTGTCGATCCGAAGCGGCGACGAAGAGTCGACAAATTGTACCGTTCGCTTCCAAACGCACGTTCCCGTCGCACTTGCACTCGTCGCACTTGCACTCGTCGGCCAATTAAACGCTCAATCACCGACTTGCGCAATGCGCAATTGTCGTTAAAATCTTTTTTTTTTTTTTAATAAAGCGCAATTTATCCGAGAAGGATTCGAAGACTTCTCGCGCTGCTGAACGCAATTGTTTTTTCCTTGAAGAACGACGGAACACCGTAAGAAGAAGTTGAAAATCCTCGAATCATTCGTAAGTCCGGCCTGGGCACCACGCGGTTACAGTTACAAGCGTCATTAATTCATCGCGGATGGCAAACGCGGATGACTTCGCCGCGAATCTTCTTCAGAAGCTGCGCGTCAAACGAGTTCGTTCATTTTTTTTTCCCCCGCATCTCTTTTCGCTTTTCGTGTCAACGAAGCAGAGAGACTTCGGGAAGAGGTGGAAGAACGAGACACACGAACGGGAAGAAAAAGAAAAAAGCGCGGAGAAACGGAATCGAAGTAAGAAATTCTCTTTCTCGAGAGAGAAAGAGAGAGAAAGAGAGAATACGCTTGCTTTCCAGCCGCAGTAAAAAGGGCTATTGTTCAGCAGGAACTACTGTCGCTTTGCGAAGCGTTTCCGCGAAGATTTCGCTTCGCACTCGGCTAACGGCATCCCGCGCATCATCCCGCGGAGAAATTGCCGAAGTGCCGGGCGCGATAGGCGGTTTCCGCCGCAGGCGCAATGCGCAAGGAGGAATGCTTTTTTTCCGAGGTAAATTTTCAAACACTTGAGCTTACAGCGAGACAAGTAGATTCGATAAGATCAAACGTTTCTAATCTCACGGTCATTGCTTTTGTTAAGATAATTTTTTTTTTCACTATATTGAAACACTTGTCGATTTTATTATAAGCACACTGATAAATGTATCAAATATATAAAAAGAAAAACCACAAATAAAACTCTTTGGGAGTAAATAAAAATGTTTGCGGAGGAATTACACGCGAGCGAAGCTTTTCACACGTGTATAAAATCGTGCGAAATCAATGAGGAATGGAATTGCATGCGATCTCCGGCATTTCTAGAAACGCCTCGACGAGCGTTCGGTGCTCGCGTAACGGGAAGAATGCTCGGTGAAATTTGCAAAATTGACGGCATGCAATGCACGCGCAGGCGAACGATGAGCTTCTTCTTGCACGGGGTAGTTTCGCCGGACGAGAAAGCCGTCACGTACAAACGAAGAGGAAATAAGTAATGAACGATTGACTTGTTGTAATCTCGTGATCGTTCGCGAAAGAACAAGAACACTCGATCTATTCATAAACAAAATAAATTTTCCTGAGACTCAAACGTAACAACCCTCTCTCTCTCTCTCCCCAGGTGAACTTAACTCGCAGAACTTTGACCTTATATCGACTTGTGCGCGGTACAAGAACCTGTAATATATTATTTTCCATATGCAAAGTTTGTTGTCATGTTCCTCGCAAAACGGCGTTTACCAAGGTACATATTACCCGAAGCGATGATGACTGGTCGAAAAACAATAAGACCGCGCGGCGCAGAAGAGGAAGATGCGCGCAGGGAATATTGAATGCGCGTCGTTTCGAGAGAGGCTTCCGCGCGTTTCGCATAACGGGAAACGTACTGCGATATTGACGAAATTGACGGCAGGGAGAGAAACTTCCTTGCGTGGAGGCGTGCGTTTTGCGCGATCCGAGGAAGACGCGGCGCCGGGCAAAGTGAACGAGAGATGAAGAAGACGAAGAAGAAGGAGGAGGAGGAGGAAGAAAAGAAGCCGTCAAGGTTCCGGGTTCGATTCCCAGGGCTGGCTATGGAAGAAACGGCGCTTCTCTCCCTCGATGCTACGATCTAGATCGAGAGGGATTTGAAGCGTCTACCGACCGAGAACACGAGCTGGTAGCGATAAATTATTGCAGTACGGATGATTTCGCGAAAGGGCCAAGGGTCAAGACCGGGCCCGAATACGGCGCGCCGCGGCGAAGAAAGAAGAAGACGTAAACGCTATGTGTGTGTGTGTGTGTACGTGTGTTGCCTTCTCGTGTATATGTTCGAGCGCTAAAACTATATTAAGCGAGCGATTGAGATCTTGAGTCTGGGGCATAATGCAGTAACACACGTTACAATGGAAGATAATTAACAGATAACGAACGGAAAGAACAAGCCGCCCGGTGCGTTCACGCAGAATCGCGCGTCGGGAGATGCGCTTGATTTTCAATCAAGAACGAGTTTTAATTACGCTCTCACGTGTTTCTATATTTTTTGTGTGTATTATCAATATATATAATTTTTTGCGACGAGTCGCAATGAAGAAACAACGTTGTTTTCAGCTTTGTTCGATTGTATATTTATGTAAAACAATTTCTGGAACAATTTTTCAAAACCGTTATGTTCTCAGCTGTATACATTCAGATGTTGCTCCAGTCAAACGCTCAAAGAGTCGTAACAAACGGAAGAACGGTAAACGCGGTCATATAAAAAAAAAAAAAAAAAAAAAAAAAAAA
>QVOA01003403.1:0-36087 GCA_014825685.1 Pseudomyrmex cubaensis | reverse complement strand
TCTCTCTCTCTCTCTCTAGTTTTCTCGGTTCAAGATTTATCGACACTGCGTTTGATTGCTTTGATTGATGGGAAGGGCTTAGAATATTATTTCTGTCAATTCTCAAATTTAGGCTTGATTCAAATCAACGCGGTAATTACTGAAATAGCTTGAAATGCCACAAACAAACAAATTATGTTATTACACCAAGACGACTAATTGCAAGAAGACAGGTTGAAAATAAAGAAAGAAAACTAAGTCTCACCGATTCTGAAATCTACGAAATTCGGTTTGTTCTAAAATTACAACAATCATCATGATCGTTTACACGCGAACGATTTACATAGCCGGTGATATCGTGCGGCCGTTGTGCGGAAATTTTACAATAGCGAACATAGATATACTACACGCGACGTCGATGTATTACGCCAATATGAATATAATTCTTGCTCCAGCAAAGGCTGGATTCGTACTAACGTGCTCATGCATAAGTTATTTACTGGTTTACGGAAATGTCGGGAGCGCGGCGTATGATTCGAAAGCGAATTTATACATTATTCGTCGGCGATTATATAGAATCGAGGTGGATTTCGCGAAACCGTGAGAGTATGTGTTGCTTCTGGCGTAGATCGTTTCAATTATTCGCGTCTCCCTCGCGATGCAATTCGCCGATACGGGAAGATTATTTGCTTTTTTTTTTCGGTTGTCTCTCCTGTGGCGGTCTGCGAAAAAAATTTTACACGCTACAAGTTTAAAAAGTAATTTATTTCGACACATATGTGAGTGGACGTGACAGAATAGTAATCAGCAAAAATGTTTCTAAAAAAGCGTTTGATGGGACGTGTGTACTAATTTTTTATGTGAATTTTTCCAGGACCTCTCCGTCCTCCCAATGTGCGGCACAAGTAAATGACGATTCCTACGCCCGCCTAAAGTTCAACGATGTTGTTAGATAGCACGATTTTTCAAGGAACGACTTGTTGGTGAAGAATGCGGTGGTTCTTCTTCGCCAGTATTTTGCTATTCTCCTTATGCGGTGAGTGTTGAAAAACATGATTCAGTCTTTCTACGGAAAAACATACAATAACAACGTGCGTTTTCAAAGAGACCGTTTGCATATTTTGAGCAGAAGTAAAAATATCGATTTGTTTTTTTTCTTGCATTCTTTGTACAAAAAAAAAGAATAGAAAGATGTCGAACGCAATTTCTACGTGTGCAATTTGCAATTCTAATCATTCATTTGCGCACTTTTCTGTGCCGAACTTGATTGAACCATTAAGGTGTTTCAAATCTCTGGAAATGTCATTGTGTTTTAAAAGTCAAAAGTCAAAGCAAAAAATTTACATCAGGCTATCGGAATGTTACACATATTTTATACTACATTTTGCAAATTTTATCGTTCGAACGCGGATTTTCCGCGCGTTACGGTAATAATTTCGCGTTTGATATTCGGCTCAATGAACCGTGATTTGTAACGTGTGTGCCGAGTTAATGAAATCGTCAAGTATTAAAATCCCTCGTGATCATTAGTTAGATTGCATAATGAAAAGCATTCGAGCTGGTGGTGTCGCGAATGTAAAGATGCGTTATCTATAGAAAAAGCAATATCTATGTGATGATTGGCTGAAACAAACTCGGCCACTGCGTGTGCAGATTTAATAACTCACTGACCTCAACGTAGGCTACCGCGCGGTCTGATTCTGAAATTATATTTCGTTCAAAATCGATTGTTTTATCTATTCGCGGTTATAAGCTCGTGTTGTTTTTTCTTCCGTCGCGATTTCACAATCCGCATTTTGCAGATTATTGTAAATTAATCGACAACAAAAAAATACTTTTATTATAAATAAGAAGTGAGAAGATATGAAAAATTACTTCTTTTTTATACAAATTCAACATCTGTCACACACGTTGTAACACTAAACTTTGCATTAAATTAAGGATGCTGCAATTCCGTCAATCACATATTTCGCAAACATGAGGGTAATTCTCAATGTTTCATGTTACTTTTGTTACGTTTTATTGCCGCACACACGAAGAACATCCTCATATATTCTCTCTGTTTTGTTCGCGAATTTGTATTGTGATTAAATCTACGGCGCGCGTAAAATACGAGCTTAAACGGGCTTTTGAGTCCGTCTGAAAAATGGGTCAAGCAAGTACGGAATAATGATGAGTGCATTGTGGGAAAACAATAGTCGCGAAAATTATTATTGTTCATTCAACGAAGTTCGGTTTCACGTAACGTAACACTTTGTTAGCGCGATCGGTGAATTGGAAATTTTTCCATTTTTTTCCGAGATCCGGTGATTATCATCAGACAGCAGTTTACAACGAGCGCGAAGCACAATATACGATTCTGAATTAATTCCGATGATTCCCATTCACAGCTGGAGGCATAAATTCTTTCCACATGAGGTTGCACCATATAATGTCGTTTTTTTTTTTTTTTTGCTTTAGAGATGTTACGGGGATGCAAATTCATGTGAAAAGACACTTACGCTCCCGACTGTAGCGTCTAAATGTTTCGAGAAGTGAATTTTAATCAATTGTTTGCAATTACACATTTGCTTCTTATACATTTGTATTTATATTTTTTTCTAAATTTATAAATTGCTCTTATAAGTTTACAAAAATTCGTTATGAAGATACTGCATTCGGTTTGCAAAAAAAGAATGCAACAGGTTTCGAAGTCGATGGACTTCGACATTCTCGAAAGAGTAGGATTATTGAAACGAGCAAAATTGGTCCGCAACGGTTTTCCCTTTGTTCTCGAAAAACTCGCTTATATACACGCGAATGAGAAAAACTTTTCCGCTGTTCTCCGCTATTTTCGAACATATATTAACTCGAGTTCAATGTCAGTATGTGTGTGTGTGTGCACACACGATATCGATAGTTTTCATATACATATAAATTCTCTCTTGAGATTTATTTTCTCTCTGAGTTTTTTTCGAGTTTCTCGACGAACGCGCGAAATAATAATAATAATAAAACGTGTGACCCACTTGGATGTAAAATTTAATTCGAAAAAGTTCTTTAATTAAAATGATACAGTAGAGTTATCACGCTTTTTTTTGACTACATTGTCGCGGATAAAGTTGAAGGATAAAAAAAAAAAATGTATTGAGAAGAAAAAAGATTAATTAATAGCTCTTTATAAATTTGTTTCATTTGAAATTTAATTGCGGAAAACTCTATTCGCGGGTAATAATGAAAACAAGTAATTATTGTTTAATAAGTACGTTGCGAGAGCCGCAATCAAAACTGCGTGATGATTAACAATTGCGACGCGTATAAACGTGTAAAATTGAATTTTAAGATAATTTGTTATCTATCTCTTTGTTGTAATTGTCATCCGCTTGCAATGCGAACGGGAACTCAAAATGTGGCTCATCACTCATGTCCTCTGTGAATCGCCCGTCAATCCATTTACATCAGTGTCACTTCTCGATCCGATAACGGCCCTGAATATCCCCCCGATCTTTAGGCACACATGCATTAGTCGTAAGAAATATTCCAATATGTATTTTAGTGAAAGAGAAAGATATTTCAGTATATATAAATATATGTATATTATTTATATTCTCCACTTTTTCCCTTTCCAGTCGTCTCGAAACATTTTCCCTCATTGCTTCGTAATAAAATGGGAAATGTAATCGGCGCGACATCAATGTATAAATTTATCCGTCGCGCAAGCATAGCAACGCAATCTATCGATTTTCCTTGTATATCTTTTTTTCCCATATATAAAAGATCCTCTGCATGGATATCTCCCGCTCTCTCTCTCTCTCTTTCTCCATTCTGTCGCTACTTCGCTTATCTAACGATAAGACCGATCGGTTCCCTCTTGAAAGAAATTTCTTGTCACGCGCTTTAAGGCAACGAGCCCACATGCGCTATCGTATCTCGCATTATACTAGAAATTGGAAAAGTTGCGGAAGCACTAAAGTATAAAGGGAAGAGAAACAACAATTTATCAGAAAAAAAGACACTTAAACCATCGCGGTAATATAATTTTCTTGCATTTTGCGTTCCTTATTTTTGTCTCTCTTTGAATGTTTCTCCAACGACGATAAAGAGAAATCCCGCGGAGTGTAAAAGCAAACTGGCACTTCTCTCTGGTAAAAACAGACGCGACTGTAACGCAAGACTTTCCGAGGGAGTTAAATAAGCGAAGGTAAGCGAACCGGACGGTTGAAGAGGGACTATGTACATCCTCCCGGGAGTGCGTAATTTCCACCATTTGAGAAACTCCCTTCATCGATCGATCGAACGCGAGAATCGATGGTTTAACGGCGCACGCCCTTCAAATGCACATTTCATGCCGCTGCTCTTCCTGGGAAATGGGTTGCTGTCGGACGGAAAAGCGGCGGGAGCGCCGATGCCACAGGGCGGCGCCGTGGCTGGTTCGGGGATCCATGGTCAGCCGCAGACCGGCTCGCTGCCGAGCACCCCGGGCTCAGGCGGTGGTGGCTCTACCGGTGGTGCTACCGGAAGTGGCGGCGGCGGGGCCGCCGCCTCCTTCGGTTCTGGTGGATCCATCGGCAGCTCGACCGGAGGTGGCGCCGGCGGCGGTGCCGCAGCATCCGGGACCGGCTGGTCCTCTAATAAGGGATCCGCTCATCGACGAATACGCGATTATATACGGCGCCCCGGCGATTCCCCTCTCTTGAAGAACCTGTGGAAAAGGCCGAAGCGTCCTCTAGGTAACTAGGACTTTGCGATCCGCAGTGTCTTTGTTGTTACGCTTGTGTTGTTGTGTAATTTCCGTGTCGCTTAGTAAAGCGGAAGCCTCTCAGTGTGCTGCGATGTGTCTTTCGTTGAGGATTTGTTCAAGAAATTACGGGGATTATTACTGTCGTAGGAAAATGTAATTAATTGTTCGGCTTCACGCTCGTGGAGATTTTCTCGAGTCTTAGATAATTCCGCTTTTGGAATATTTTTTTTTTTTTTTTTTTTTTTTTTTTTTTTATTGCTGTTGGCATGTTTTTAGAAACTTATTTTAAAAACTTTTTGCAAGTTATTTCACAATTATATTGTTGCTCGATAATTCTGTTATTTTTCTGAGAGATGTAACTAAAATCCCTCGCATGCATTTCGAATTCTCAATTCTGCGCTTCTCTCCTTTTTTTTTTAACCCGAGTTTGTGTTCAATTTGAAACAAAGTCTTCAGAAATCACACCGCGTCATATCCGCAATATCGGGTACATCGAGGATGCAATTTGCGTTATACGCTCGTCATCTCTTCCCCGACTCATCGGTTCGGATATTTGCGGCCGTAATTTGTCGCGGAACCTATTTTAGTTTTATGACTTTAACGTAACAGCAGTCGCGCCGAGAAATCTCATATCGCCATCATAGCCGAATCATAAAGTCGCGCACGTCTCGCGATGCGGCGCGATGTAATTTCATGGGAGAGATAGTGTACCCCCGCCTGCGGCCACGTGCACGTTCGCGAATGCTAAGTTAAGAAAATTTTTCGCATGTCGCCAGAATTACCGGGAGCCATCGCGCGCATGTAAAATGCATTTTTTATTCTTGAATTGGATCGTTTTAGATTGCAAGATAGCGAGAACATCCTGTTAGCATGCCGTTTGATCGAAGTTTAATCGCACTCTCGTGTTATCGCTGCGCGCGAGCGCGCGCGCATTACGCGAACTTCAATTACGTTATCGCTTAAGAACACTTTAGCGTAAAAGGAAAATAATCCAATTAAAAAAAAAAAAAAAAAAACGGAGTAAATTTGCGACGCTGTTTGAATTTTGCAGAAAAACTTATTATGTCATTTTATCGCGCGAGCACGAAACGCGCTCACGTAAACGACGCGACGTACTTTGTTTCCGCTTGCGAGTCAATGGCAGTCATTCACTGACACTGGCTGGAAAAGGGATATAATGAGGGCGGCTGAAAAATTCATGAAACGGACAAACGAAACGAAGTTCTTTTGCTCGCGTTTCTCCTCTGGTGTGCCTCGAGTCTCAGTTTTAACTTTCAAATACGCGACATCCTGAAGTCGTGAAGAATCCCTCGGATATTCTCGGATTTTCATCGCAGATTAGGCTTCTTATACAGCCGCGCAGAGACCTCTCTAAAATGTTTTAGAATAACTTGAACACAATATATTAAATTCTCGGTGTCGCGTAATTTGTAAAGCTGCAACAATATGTTAAAAAATATATATATATATATATTTCGCGGCGATATTTTCTAATCAATTTTAATTTTTTTTCGCGATATTTGGAATTGCTCGAAATCGGAGAATATCCCGGCGGGCAAGTTACACGCTTTTGTATAAATTACAGTACGTGCAGATTCAATTGAAATCTTGCTTTGATCCGATAATTGGCAAAACTCGCAACTTGCCAGTCAAACCGATTAATTAATCGAATTTCCGCCAAACTGATACTGAGATACTGAGCTAAACATAGCTGATCGATTTAATAGATACTATCGCAGTTTGACGAAATTACTAAGCTAAAGTAAATAACTTGTGCAGTTGGTCGATCCTTTCCGGATCGATTGGCGCGAAACAGACAAAAACTGCGCGTTTACCTCAACCGTAACCAGGGTTATCTTCACAAATCCTATTTTTGCTTATTTTTTTTTTATTGTTAAAACCGCACGTTTTTTTCGGAAACCGCATTATCAACCACCTTACTCTCGTAGGGCAATTCGCCGAGCTTTAATTGTGCGGAGTCTTGCATTTCCCCGGAGCGGTGCGAACGAATGTAACCATTAGTCCAATTCCGTCGTATATATAAGCGCGCGCACTCGAGATAACAAATTACGCCCGAAGAGCTTTGAGCAACAAGCACGCATTAGCACCTGAGCATCGTGCGCACGTTAGTGATCTTCCCTCGTGTATATATATGTATGCACGATGCATGCGATCCCTTCCCTATATACCCTTGCGGCCATTGTGTGCCGCAGCACGCTAATTAACTCCTTGACCGCGTCCGTGGCAATAAGCGCGCGTTACACGAACCATCGTCGTCTCTCCTGTGTGTAAACAGATAAGCTAGGAAAGGCGGAGATCTACATCATCGTGGCTCTTGCGATCGGCTTTATCACCGTGGTGATCGGATGCTGGCTGTCGGACAACTGCTGGTCGCCGGAGCCCGAAGGAGTGGTTACCCTCGCATAGCCTAGTGCGGACTTCCGTGCCTCCAGGCGATAACAACTACTACGACTCCCCTCCTACAGGATTCTTCAGGACCTCGGCCGCTATAGCTCGGATCATCATCGGAGCGGCAACACGCCCGGCAACGTCGTCGGCAATCATCGCCCGTTGCTCGACATTAACGACAATGACACGCTGTTGCGCGTATAAAGCACACACACGTACACACACACACACATATACACACGCACGCACCACAGGATCTTCGTCATCGACGAGATATCGGTCGACGCACCTGCGCACCCAGTCTTCTCCGCAAAGTTCCTCTTTCGCAAACGGACTTTCGAGCAGGGTCGATCACCCGAACGCAAAGAGATGTTGATCCGCGAAGAAACACACGAAGAAAAGTTTCTCTCAACATATATATACATATATACATTTTAGTTTGGCTCTCTCGTATCATCACAATATCGAATACACTCAAAGCCAAGAGTATAAAATACTGTCATCACATTCTCACGACAAGCATTAATCGAGATTGGTATTATTATTAAGTTAATGTGCGGAAATTTTGTGTCATTTTGTACGTAACACGCAGGTGATAAATGTATTATTGTATTGTTGTACATAAAAAATCTTGTGTGTTTTCGCGATACACGTTAATAATCGAATTGTGTGTGGAAGAGGATTTTTCCCTTCTAAAAAAATATATACAATTGACGGCAATTAAACCACTTTGAAACACGAACTCGAACGTTATTTTTTATTGAGGATATGTACATGTATATATATATATAGTACGGCGTAATTAAATCACACGAGTTTCAATTAATACCCAATTAAGCAAGCGGGCATTAATTGCGTGTTCAATATATGTGCGTATCGATGGCGGGATGTCTGGATATCCCGCGTGGCGACGAGAGAGAACGTATCAATAGACCGCCGCGCTTGTTTGTCGAACAAATGACAGGTTTTCAGAACTTGGGGGGGAGGGGGGGAAGGAAACAATTGATCTTCCGCTCGAAGAGCACGTTGGGGTATACGCGAAATTGAATTGATGTTCGCACATTTCGGTGTGTTTTACGCGTTTTTATTATATATATATATATATGTATATAATATGCATAGAACTCGGTTGAAGATTTATATATTGCAATGAACATCGAAAATATACAAGATGCAAATATATACGGGATATAAAAATCATCTTGACTTTCATTTGTCATCAAGACAACGTACACGCACACAGAGACAGACACACAGAGACAGACACACCCGATCGTCATCAATACACGTCCGAGAAATCGACCGTTTTTTTACTCTCTCCGTTCTCTGCCCCTTATACTACACACTTCTTTTACGATCGAACTGTCTCTCGCCGGCTACTTTAACTCCCAAATGATCTCCGAGAGAACTCTGTTTAGGCGCTCGGCAAATGCTCCCATCGGGATCGAATTGTTTTTACGACCGAGCTTCGATTTTTTGAAAAAACAAAAAAAAAAGCGAAGCTTTTCGAGACTCGCGCCTGGGAACGCGGACATCCGTTCGTGAAATCTTATCAGCGGGTGTTTTACACGCGCGAACGGATTGCGGACGGCGAAGCGCGCTCGCAATGAAGTTCACTCTCATTGCGGACGTAATGCGCGAAGTTTACCGCATGCAAGAGACCGATGTGTGATCCGCCGCATGGAGGCCGCCGCAACGAAGTTGCCAGTCTCTCTCTCCTCGCAAAGTCCGAAATGGGTCAACAGCTGCGGTGGCTCTTCGCTCGCCGATGGCTCGCAACGTCATTAAACTGGTATCGCATCGGAACGAGCGGAGAGGCACTTGCCGATTCACTCGCCATACACACCGCCAACCCATGGCGCGGATAATGGCATCGCCCACATGTCTTAATCATCGTGTTGCGCGTTTATGACGTTGGCCCGTCGGGAAACGCGCGGCCCGCGCTTGATGAGTTATCTCTCGATGAACTCTCGCGGTTTCCGGCCCTCCAACATCCTTCCTCGTGAATTTTCAAACACGTCGCTTCTCTTCCGCATTAATTTCATTATCTTCTATTTATCATCCAATTTCGTACCGATCGATTTCCATTAGGTTTTCATTACTTAGCGTGTTCATCATCAAAGCCAATGATTTTCTTGCATCGCATGATCGGCGAAAGCTTGACGAAGCTTTGGCTCTAATCCGGTCTTACACCGCTCTTAATTTAATTGCAGAATTAATTATTGCGACGTGCCAACTTGCGGAAGCTGATTTCGGCGCAGTTTCTGGCGCGTCGCACGCGCACACACATATGTATGTACCACGTGTCGATAGACGTTACCATTCGTTATCGCATAAGAGTGTTGATCTATCTCGAAGTAAATCAATTGCTTTCGGATTACAATATTGAATTAATTTCCGCTTATCTCAAACAGAAATTTATCTCGGCTTGTCGTATCGCGTAACATTATCTCCGTCGCGCAATTAAAGTTGGCACATATTTGCTCTTATTTATATCACCTGCTTCGTTACACGACTAACGTATATGTAACTCGGGTGTGTATCGAGCGCGCCTATACAAGACACGCCTATACGCGGGACAGTTAATTACTCGCGCTGCAGACCTCCTGCAGGATCGAATATTGACTTAACCGGCGTCGGGAATCGACGAGTCGATACGATTAACTGAGAGAATGTCAGAAACTGGAGGGTATAATATTGGTTTTACTTCACAGCGTAGCGGCTTCATACACGGCACAGACACGATAGAATTGTTTGCGCGATCCACAAACTCTGGATTAATGAAATCCAGCAAACGAGAAGACACGCCGGTTGACACAGAGCTAGCGCACATTTTCCGTCTGACACTGACACGCGAGACGCGCGTTGGTTTTTTTTTTTTTTTTTTTTTTTTTTTTTTGCGCGCTTCATCGTCGAATGGGATTTTTCTTTTTGCGATCTCTCTTTATTTTCTAATTTAACTTTTTTTCTTGCGCCGAGCGAGAAAAATATTCCGTCGCCCGGAATTGATATACGATCTGTTTTTATATTCGTACATATTTATCATATATATATATGAATGTATAATATATATATATATATTATATATCGGTAAATATTATTTGAGAGACTTTTAATTTAATGAATAAAAATTCTTCGAAGTTTTTCCTTGCAAAATTGCGTGACGTTATTATTATTATATCCATTGAAAATCGATTTCCACTTTCAATTAATACAACGTATCTGACGGACACGGGAACAAAAGCAACGAGAGTTTTAAGTAAGTTGATTAGTTCTCAATAAAATCGCGCGCTAACGAGATAATTTCCTCCACAAAGCAGTGCGCGCTCGCTTCCTTTTTGTGGAAACCAATAAATCTTATTTGTAAGATAACCTGCGCGCAGTTCCCGCGCGCTACTCGGTTTTTATTGGCGCGGTGAAATCCGATTAGTGAAAAAAAAAAAAAAAAAATTTGAACGCGCGGAACGACGGGTCCATTCGACACGAATATATCTCTTTCTACAGGAGAGTCGGTGCAATCCAGAGAATCTCCAGATCTCTTTACGATATAAATGTCGGATAATCCCTCGAAAAGGGACGCATGATACACGCATGGATAAAAAAAAAAAAAAAGAAAAGTACAAAGCGAAGTGTTGATCGCGGATTGAGTGTTACAGTCGAGATAAAAGAAGCAGCGCGCGTTTCACACACGGCATCTTTATTTCACGATCGGATACGTTTCTATAATCGCGCTACTGAATAAATAAACCAATATTTGCAATAAACGCATCCGTTCTCGACCGTATAACGACATTTTAATCGGTTCCTGTTGCGCGAATTGATCGAAGAAATAATTACGAAACTTTTACTAGCATTTGAACACAGGATATGTAGCAAAATTTTATAAAAAAAAAAAAACTATTCAAAGTTAACGCGAAACTCGCGAATTAAATTGTTCAGTCGGAAAGAACCACTTACACAAATTTCCCACACTTGGGGAGAGAGGCGCCGATAAACGCTCAAATACGAGAATTCTTGCTGCAGTTGGAACGGGCGGCAGCAAATCGCTTTTACATGCTAATGACCGCGGGCGCTCTCGGTCGAGGGAAAAATTCGACGGACCTCGGCGCGGAGGAACATATATAGCGCGTTGAATTTGTTTTATTCGGAAATCCGCGATATGTGCATGTTGGTGACGCATGCAAAACAAACAAGATGCAGATCTCCAAGCGCGGTCCCGCCCGACGAGAGCGGGCAGGCGCTCGCATATCGCGCGCGCACTGCACCGAAATGTGTGCGCTATTGCTGTCGAATCAACCGACCCGGTTTTTTTTTTTTTTTTTCACGTTTTGCGTGCCCGTATACGGGGGCGAGCCCGAACCGCCGGCCGCATTGACAGACTAATTAACCCGGAAGCTCTCCACAACGACCTCCTCTTCCTCTCTTCGGGGAGTTTATTTTATCCGTCGCGCGCGAGAGAGCTCGTGCTCGCGCGAGTTGATCGATTAATTGAATTTTGATGCTCTCCGACAGAAACCTGATGATCTCAAAAAGCAAAAACTCTTACGCTCCGGGCGAGAATTTTGATTGAAATTCTCAAAGACCCGCAGCTTGTCTCTTGTCACGTAACGAACAAACGATCTTCTTTGATGTTTCATAGTTTTTTTTTTTCCTGTGCGCAATGAACTGCAGTTATTCATTTTTCGTTGCACACACTCATCTTCATGACACTCATCTTCATGTGAGTTTTTACTCGACATCCGCAAGTCGTTCGAAAATCGCCGGACACGAGATATTCGCACTTGACAAAAGTTAAGAAACAAAGTATTTTTAAATCGCTGACCAATGGGACGTCGCACGTAATTTCCGGAGTTATTTCCGAATAAATTGAATTTACTTTCATCGCTTCACAGAAATTTTGACCAGCAATATATTCGTACACCAAGATTCTCAAATAACTATCTTGTTTCTTAACTTTTTGTCAAGCGTATATTCCCGACACACCGAAAGAGTTCAACAAGAATCCGAAATCCGTCGCTTGAAACTTCCGCTGATGAAGATTCCAGCGGCGCATCTGGCTAAAGCGATGTGAATTATGGCGGCGAGCGCAAACCGGACGTCCTCGGATAGGAAATCGCACCTTTGTGCGCGCAAGGGTGAGAATGTAACGTATGTACATACGCGCGCGTACATACGTACGTATACAAGACCCTCGGATGCGCGAGCATCGCGTAAATCACGGCGGACAGCGACGTCGTCCCCGGTGAACTCGGGGCGCGTACGCTTGTCGAATACGGAAAATGCGAGCGCGCACATATACCACACCCGCCGATTACACACCCGATGTCTCGAGCATTAGAAACGCGGACCGCGTTCGGGGATTTTCCCCGTAGACGGCCTTCGTCTGACACGCGATCATTCATTCCGCCTGACGTCTGTAATCTTCCGTTCGGAACGGACATTCATTACCGCCCATTAGAGAGTTTTCGGCGCGTCGTATTTTGACTGAGCCGCGCGTTTTTCGTACGTGAGCGCGACGTGGAGAATGACGTGGATCTTTTCGCAAATGCGCGCGCGAAACTCCGTAACAACAAAAAAAAAAAATGCAAACGCTTTGCAAAAACGCAAATCTAATTATAATTAAAGTCAAAACTCTAATATATTGTTTACAGTTTTTTTTTTTATTCTGTACAACGCTCTGACGCAGTTGTGAATTCTGTGAATATTTTACGAATTTTGTCTTCCCTGTTCTCTAGCGTGAGAAAGCGTACGCAAGCGTATTGCCTTTGTTTTTTAACGCACAAATATTCGCATCTTCGTTGCGAGTCACATATCTCTTGCGGCTCACGTTTGAGTTTGACTTCAATGGCTCGCGAGATATGCGGGAGGCTGTATTAAGAAAGGGAGATATGATGAATCGGAGATACAAATTGCACTGGCTTGATTACATTCCTCGGTTGATTTACTGATATGAAAGCAGCGTCCGTCGCTCTTCCCCTCCTCTCTCTTTCTCTCTCTCTCTTGCGATTATTATCAAGGGAAAATTGTAATACATGTGAAACGCGAAAACTTGCGCAATTATATTTATTATCCGTGAAGATGTAAAAACGAGAGAGGAGAGTGAAAGGGAGGAGCAAAAAGGGGAAATAAAATTTAATAAGTAAAATGAAATTTCTCTCTGAAGATGTGGGTCACCGATTGAGATCTTTCGATTTGTCGAGCAATAGCGAACGAACTGTCTGCAACGCGCGCAGTTGCTTTCAAACTTCCACGCGCACACAAAAGAAACTAAAAGCCAGACTGACAACCACAGAACTGTCGCGATTCGTATCGCGCCAGTTTCGATCGTGGGAGGCAATGCCGAGCGGGAGGGACTTTATTGCCAATTATAGTAAGATCCGATTCAATTTCGCGTGATCCGATTACGCGCACGTTTCTTTTACACATCCTTAGATCGCGTTCGATATATTCCGCTACTAAATTGAAGTCCGCGAAAAAAAATTCCAACGATTATTTTCTTACGCGAGCAAAGCGAAATCACGCGATTTGTCATTTGAATAACATTTTATTCGCAATTTATTATTTCTTCTTTAAACTCGCAAAGAGCAAACCCTCGCGAATTTCAAACCCTGACGAATTGATGACGAATTTTCTTACACAACAAGCGCAACGAAACTGATATAAGTAATCAAGAAAATGGATTTTTTGCGGGATGACCCGTGACGTGCGCAAAAACATTGCTCGTTCACGGGGATTGCTGCGGATAAAGAATAATCAAGGCAAGAAGAAGAAGAAGAGAAAAAGAAGATTTCGAAGATGTCGGCCGCGTTTTCGCGAATCTCCCGATTTGAGTTGAGCGACGAATAAACGGCGAGCGTCCCTTGCGTAACCGCTCGCGAGCGTTACGCAGTAATCGCGACAAAAACAAAAACAAAAAAAAAAAAACATTGTCACGGAATAAAATTCGCCGTGTCGACGGCGGAGGTCCTTGAGAGGGATGGACAAAAAGAAATTCCTCGTCCGGAGGGGGCTTGTCGTTGTTAAGTTGCCTGGTCCGGAAGTTTTTCCTCGCGCTCTCAGCGCGACTGAGACCGTTTTTACAAGCGCGCGAGTCTCCGCGAGACTCCCGATTCTTCCTAATCGTCGAGACGACGACGACGACGCGAACCGAAAGTTTCGCCGACAAGTGACATCCGAGGTATTGGAGTCGCGCGTGATCCGCGAAGCGCGTGGACTCGCGTGATCAACGCGGAGGAGCAATCCGAACGCGGAAAAGAGGCTCGTCCGCGATTTTGCCGACGAAACGTTTTCCTCGCGCGCGGCGCTTTTCGCCCGCATGAAACATGCGTGCGTTTACAATATTCACGCCGCAGATAGAGAGGAAAAACCCCCCGTTTGCACGGTTAAAGATTCTCTCTTGCGAACGTTAGTAATGCGAACGTTCTCAAAATGTAAGAAGCTGCTTGTGCACTACACATTTCGCCGAGAGAAAGAAGCGCGCTTTTACAAACGGAATTTTGTAGACGCGATGTTAAACGCGAAAAGGGGCGAGTCTCTCTCTCTCTCTTTTTCTCAATGTGTATTACCGCCGGTAAAAATTGTATATTATCTGAAATCTTCACGACGACGTCGTCCTTCGTGAATGAGAGGAAAAGAGAGATTTGTAGTTGAATTAAAATCGAGAAATATATGTGAGCGTGCGCACAAATCGTATAAAACGCTCGTATAAAACGTGTAACAAATTAGAAAGTAAAAAAAAATATAAAAAAAATTGCAAAAATGCCGCAATGCTTTTAGTATGAAGAGCAATTTTTATGCGGGTTTGATTTATATCCTTTTTCGGATTTTATGTATCCTACCTGCGCGCGCGCGAGGCATGTAACCGTGCAAATCGAGATTTATCCGCGTGTTCTTTAACCGCTTTTTACATCGGGGAGGAAGGGGGTTTACCACACGCCTAACCTACACCCGGGAAGGGGGTGAGAGAAGTTAATACTACGCGACTTTCATAGCGGTGCGCTTGAATTTTTCACGTGTGTAAAAGATATATCGCTCCTCTCTCGAGGAGATAAAACTCAGCTTGTAAATTTTCATGATCAATCGCGCGCGATTACTATACCCCGAATTTAATCCCGGGCGCTGCGCGCTCTCCCCGTCCGCGCGGCGCGCACGAGGATCGTTTTGCGGACAAGCTTTTGTCCGGGGGATATGATATCACGACAAACCTCGTATCTCCCGCGCGTAACATTGTACGGGCTAAGATTGGAACCACACACAATGCACACACATAAAGCCGCGGCTCCGAATAGCCTCACAGACAATTTACAACACGCGTGCGTTCGATAAGGGATGCGATCGAAGAGTTACGGCAGAGATGTCTACGTTCTCTTGAATTATTATTATTGTTATATATATTCTTATAATATTATTATTATTATTATATTATAATATGTCGCTGAAATAATTTCCTTGTCTTTTCTCAGTTGTGGAAACGCATGCGAACTGTAAGTAATCGATTAAGAATTAATCAATTATTAATCGATCAATTAATTAATCTGCGACGTGTTTGCACTTTAGTATTTATTCCGTTTGACGACGACGTATGTGTATACAAAGCGTATATGTTGATATATAGTAACTTTGTTACTTTTTATTACTTGATTTGTTACTTGATTTCGAGTGAGGTAACAACTGTGCAATTATTCTGGTTACCGGCACGTTTCTGATGAAATAACATGTGTTTTACATACACAAATAGGTTTTAAAATATAACACGTGTGTGTTCAAACGTATGTTAATGCATAGTAACTTTGTTACTTCGTCACTTGAGTTTGAACGAAATAACAACAATTTTGTAGCAATTAGTCTGGGTTGCAAAACGACACGTTTGTGATGGAATAATAAAATGCGGTAATCCGCGTCCGAAATTTTCAAAAAGGGCGCGCAGTGAGGGATTAAACGCCATTGCGAAACACATTTAGATACGCGTCCATCGTTCATGCATACATCCCTGAGAGATGTTTCACGTGCTTGAGACGACGAGTCGTCGTCTATGCTTTTGCCGCGCGAAACCCACTCGTAGTCCTCCCCCCTCACTCGTAGCGAGTTCAGTGAGTACTGGACCACGTTTAGAAACGTCAGACTCTCGCGAGGGAGGGTAAATCCAGGTGAAAGGCTTTGGAACACACTGAGCATCTCAGACAGTGAAGAATATATAGTGGAATAAACTTCTCGCCCCTTTTGGAAGTGCCAAAAGCTGCGATCGCGTTTGTTCGCAATCGGAAACCAAACCGCGCGCGATCTCTGTGTCTGAGAGACAGAAGTGTTATAGATTTAAGAAACATTTGCGCGCACGTGTCCGAATTGAATAAGAGCCACAATTTGCGCGTATCGCGACATTACAATACAACGTTCTGTGTTTTTCGTTCAATTATTTGTGCTTGCTCCTGTGACAATAGAAAAGAATTCATTCAGTCTTGCAAAAAAAATAATACACGCACATTATTACGCGGTTAATTAAAACGACGGTTAATTAAAATGAGCCATTTGCAAGAGCTTCAGATAAAATTTTATAAAACAAACATAGAATATACGTAGCATCACGGTCTTTTTTTAAATGTTGTTTTTTTACATCTGATGATATTAAATCATTATTATTAGTTCATTGATTGCCGGCATCAAAAAGTTTGTTGACTGGTGCTTTACAATTCGCGCGGAATATCGCACCGCGCAAACGGTTTAAATGTCGCTTTTCTGTTCCGAGTTTTCTCCACTTGCGAATGATTTATCTCCGAGTGACGGGTTAAAATATACAGTACGAGGAATTGTAAATAATCGATATACGCGATTAATATTTGCGACGTGTTTGCACTTTGGCATCCGTTTCGACGACAACGTTCGCGTCCGACGCACACTGTTTTTTTTTTCTTTTTGCGAACGACGAACGTCGCTCGACGTCGCGACGTTGCGTCATTATCTCTCTCGGAAAGTAATTGCTGTTCGTTAATGACGTCCTGTCCCGGGCTCACAAAAGCGACGTTCGGACGACGGAGATCCACATCCATAAGAAGGATGAAGTCCCTTCTTTTCTCTCTTCCTCGACCGGGTATTATACCGACAACCGTTTCTCCTAGAGATCATGATAGGCGTAATTAACGAACTTCCGACGTTTCTGGCACGAATTAAGGAGCGACGAATCCACTTCAAGCGGGAACAACGAACGCTATCGACGGCGACACTCGCCGAGAAAATGCGCCTCGCGTTTCGTCTGTATCATCCATCAGCGGGGGGAATCGGAAAAGTCGATGTTTCCTCACACACACCTGCCTGTGATTGATCGGCGATTTAACTTTATTCATCTTTATTTGAGCCGGTTGGCATTACATCGGAATAATACAAGTGCCATTGACGTAGGCTATGTTTTTGTTATTTATTTTTTTTTTTTTTTACATCTCGAAATATCAATTTTCGTTCATTTTTGGATAACAACAGAAATGTGACCGAAATAATACGTCTGCCGTTTCTCCTGCCGATTGTTATGCGATATTTGTAATGGAATGCCTTGGGCAAACGGGGTGTGTTTATTAAAACGAAAATTTTTGCGTCCGAATAAAATCCGCGTGTTAATGCGAACGTGTATATCGGATTACGTTGCTTAATCGGGGGAATTTGCGTGTTGATACGTTTTCAAAAATTCCCATCGGCACAATCGCACTTTGGAAATACAAATAATTATTTCCGCATCGATTTTCGATTCCCCATCCCCTCATTGCTATTTATCCATTTGCGAATCGCGGCGAGAGATCGATGTTAATCTAGACTTCAGATATATACGCACGTGTTCGCGCGCGTTCATCGCGCGGCACATCGTACATATATTATACAAAAACGTGATAATAAACGTACTATAAACTAAGTGGACCAACGTCTCAAAGCCACACATGGAAATTCTAAAAAAGGGTCGTAGCATTAGGAAGACCCGCTTGAAAGTGTTATAAGTACATCGCGTTAACCAATCGGCCCTCCTAACACACGTTTTCTGGTTGGTCCCTTTCACGAGAAAAGCCATTACCACGATTGAAGCGGTGACGTATGAAAAAGTGGCGGTTGTCGAAGTGAAAGATTCGCTTTGATGTAAGCGAACCGCCACACACCGGCCGGTGCTATTAGATCGTATATCACATACGTCTCGCGCCGAACACGAGCCTATACGCAATGTGTCGAAGTGTTAGAAATGGAGGTGTACATACATATATGACATAAAAAAAAAACGAATATTCTAACATATAAATATGTGACATATAAAAATTTGTTGCAACTGTTGTTGAATCAGAGAATTAAGTAATCAAATGAAAGTTACACACTTCGATTGACAGTTTTGATAAATTTGAAACTCGTTACATTTGAAAATAAATTAATTGAGAATTTAATATATTCTGTTTTACTTAAAAAGTTTTGAATCTGAACGACATCAGAGAGTTAAAGATTGAAACGTGTAAATTCTAACGTTGTTTTTTTGCGTGAAAAATTTATACAATTTTATTCATCTCTCGTGCTTCGCGTATTTTCGTATTGTATTTAATGAACATTTCCGTGCCCGTGGTTGTTATTTTTCGCGCGAAATAATATATTCTTTAAATTTTGAATTTTGATATTCTCCATTAACTCCGTAACGTAGAATTTCGCAAAACAAATAATAACGAGAATAATGACGTTGTTTATGTTAATGTATAATTCCGCAACGAGAGAGTCGGATACAATATAACTCGCTTCAATCGGGGGAATGTATTTGCCGCGGTGTTGTTGTGTGCGCGAGTCATGACTTTCATGACTCGCGAGTTTTCCCAGGGTATAACAAAGATTAATGCGCGCGCGAAAATTTGTTTCGGTCCGGCACACACAGGCCGATCGGTTAATCGCTCTAATAGGCGTTTAGATAGAGAATTATCAGTATCAGCTTGAGCTATTATTAAACACGTACCACTGTCTAAAAAAAAAAAAATCAAGGTTTATCGTAAATACGGAATATTTCCATAAATCGTATACATGTATACATATATGCGTATTTATACACACATGAGGCGCACTGTGCAACTTCTCCTTTTCTATGGTATGTTTTCAAACCAAACCCGTGTGTTTATTCCCACAAGATGCTACCTTTTTTATATTTTTACGAAAAATATATTCGAAACACGCACGTGTGCGCGTGTTGTACACACACAGTGGCGTAACCGCATAGACGTTATTGACTAGAATTTTATCCGGGATTACGCTAGACTGCGCGCTGTTTAAAAATTAGTCGTACTCATTCATTTCTGAATTTCTTTCGGAGCGATGCTGAAATATAAAGTGCGCATCGTGCGATTGTTAACGCGCTTGCTGCTCTCTGCTCTTTCGCTCAAATATTCGAAATTCAATTGTCAGCTGGTTAAGCCACTGTTGCTCTTCTTTGAAGGTTTTTTTTCATCGATACACACAATTACATTGATAAAATATTTCCGCCGCGATGCGATTGCACGTACGAGCAGCGGATAAAAAGTTTAAAACTAAAAAAGTGCATATTTTTATTTCACGAAGGTGTAATACACACACATGCGAATGTAATGGATACATCGGAAATTGTGTGCGAAATTTATCGATGTTTTTGTTTTCGTTGTGCAAAAAATTTTGTGTACAAAACACCGCAGCGAATTATTCCGAGATAAAAAAAAATAAATAAATGTTGAGAAATAAACTTTACATTCTCCAAAAAAATCCAAATTGAAATTCATTTCTTTTTTTTGTGTTTTGTGTGAGAACACACACAGAGAAATATTATTGAAATAAAAAATTCATACACACACACACACACACAAATACACATTAACCAGTTTTCGATATATCTAAAATAAAATCTTTCTGGTATAAGATACAATTGAATGTTGAAACGCTATACACATCTGTACTCGTTCCCTTGAGTATATAATAGCCATAACTTAGCCATCTCTTATAAATGCTCTATTATTCCGCTTGTAACTAATTAATCTTCCGAGGCAACATAAAGGTGCCTTTTAAGTTCCGCGTTTCACACGTTGGCTCGGTTCGCTCTTTTGTCTCTTCGTTCCTCTTAGAATATTAATGATTCTTTCGTGTAAAAAACGCAAAAAAAAAAAAATCGAAACACGGAGACGAAGAGAGAACTTTTAAAGAACGATTAATGTTCCAACTTTCGCGCCAAATAAATAACGTACCTTCTAGGCGTCTAGTTTCGATCGCGATTACATTTAGCTTGCTTGTTATCGAGCAGATTGCAAATGTGCATCGATACATGCACGATAACGCGGCAGATTTTCATGCTGTTTCACCTGAAAACAAGTTATCGCGGGCGAATCCACGCGAATCTTCACTTTCTCCCGGCAAGCCCAACGCCAATTAATAAATTTCAAAGAGTCAAAAAAAAAAAATAAATAAAATAAAAATTCTATTGTTTCGAGTCTCATTGCGCTGTAGAAAAGATGCAACGTTTTTTCCACATCGATGTTTCACTTTTGAGGAATGCTCTTTTCTTTATCACGTAACGGCGGTTTATATCGCGACGCCAAAAAACGTTGTTTGCGCGCGAGACGCTTAGTAAATAACTTAGTTGCAAACACGTGAGTCCTTTAGCTTGGCAACGTGCGATTGCCACGATAAAGAGAGGTAACGAGAATTATAACCGCGACGTCCATGGTTTTGCTCACTCACGGCGCAGCAGTTGCGCGTGCATGTACATAAATATATACTTTAGCGTGCCTATATATATACATATATATATATGTATCGTTTTTTTTTAATAGTTTAATAACTGTAACTTGTACATATATGTGAACTGTACCTCGAGTTACTATATATGAAACAACAACTTTTAACTGTCAATTATACAATACATACGGAGTTTTACGATATACACAAAACTTCAACTGACGTAATAATATATATATATATATACATATATATATATATATATATATATGAATACCTGTTATAGATGCGTGTATATACACACACACATACAAACAGACACACAGACACACATATGCGTGTGAAGTAAGTACGCATATAATCGGTATATATACATGTGAAATGTATGGCCTGTGCATAATTCTAAATTAGATATCGTCGAAGTAAAAAGTATTCGTAGGTTTACACACACACACACACACATACACACACGCATATACACACGTATGTAATCGGAAGGAGTAAGTTGATGATCAGAAAAATTACTACTAAGAAATATCGAGACGGGTAAAATACTGTCTCGTTTTTGCTATAATTATAACATCGTTACGTCGAGATCATAGAATGCTAGTCGTCGTGTAGCGATTGATTCGATCGTTTTTTCGTCGTTGAAAAAATTGTACAGTATATACGAAATTGTGAGTACAAAAATTGTGCTGCATTACCATCCTTTGCTATTGGTATATATATATATATATATACGCAAACACTGCTTTGTTAAGAAATAAAAATGATTCTGATTTGCGAATACGCGGGATGAAGGTAAAAGAAGAGTCAATGTTGCACAATCCGTCGCAAGAAAATTTGAGAGTAGTCATACTTGCCGTACGAGAAGTACACTTCGCCAATTCTCCAGTGTGTATGTCTCTTTAGAATTTTCAAAAAGAGATCTCTAGTACTTTAGAGGAGAGTTTGCGTTGCTATTTCGCGAAATAGTATTTTACTTGTTCACGATTATAATAATATTAAATACATGTAATCATTTGCCGTAACTCAAATATAGTGTTGAAAGGATATTGAGCAAATTATTAAATCAAATGATTGTATATGATGTTTAGAGTGACGTTATTTCCTATTAACTCTGTCTCTCTTTCTCTCGATCCTTTATAGTTTATAAATAGTGTAGTAGTTTTTAATTTTCTCTGCAATCTCTCCGACAATATTATTAAATTAATCCAATTAAACTAGATTTTAAGTTTAAATTTCAATTAAAAACTCTTTTAATATACACTAATTATAATTTATTTAATTGGTACATGTATTTATTTACAATATACATATAATCATTGTCGAATACATATAAATAACGTAAAACTATGATGAACATATCGATTATATAATATTAAATTATATAATCAAATATAAAAATATCGAGATACATAAATGTATATATATAAATGCTAATAAAAGAACACGCCGAGCGATATAATAAATTCGTAATGTAATAGTTTTGTTTAAATAATTTTTAATTAATTAATCAATTTAATTAATTTCGGAAAAAAACACGTTTAAATCTATCATAAAAATTGTAACGCAGAAGTTTTTATACCCGCTATTTATATTTTTAATGATTATTATCGCGTTTTCTGACTAATTTGATTCTAAAACAATGTTTTTCATACAAAACAAACCTTCGTTAAAGCAACATTTTTAGTTTTTGCGCGCTCCCAGAGCTATGCGTTTAATAATGAAAAATACTTCTGTACACGCGCGCTCTACGTATTTCTATTTACAGTATCTGTTTTTTAAAAGAGCTCTTATTTATATTAATTTTCTCTTACATCCGAATGTGTCATGTAAGGTAATGAAATATGGGTATTAGAGAAGATATGATCTCGCGCAAACTTTAAATAAATATAATGATATGATTTCTCGATGATTCCATCCTAATTATTACATGTGCCATTGTACGCGTTGTGTGTAAAATTTGTATTTTTTTTTCCTTTATTTGCGAATAATCTAGCGTAACGACGCGAAAACCAACGAAGAATATTACCACGGGACGTGAGCAGGTCGAGTGGTTCGCTTTTTCTACAGATATTGCACGTGTACGTAATGTCCTGCCGAGCTTCTTTCGCGAATACGAGAAAAAACGTGACTGCTTTTCCCAACAGTTTCATCGAGCAGCAACGCTTTTTCGTAAGACTCGGCGTTTTTGGTATAACGACTCTTAAAAAAAAAAACGAAAAAAAAATCAAACATCGTTAAAAAATTCTTTTCTTTCTCTCTTTAATAATAAGTATATCTACAACGAGCAAACGCGGAATACGAAATGATGATAATCGTGTGGATGTGTGACGATAATTTAGAATTAAGTACTTTGTAAAAAAAACTGCTACGGTATACGTAATACGTAACATGCACGTCTCTCTCTTCTTCTTCTTCTTCTTGTTCTCTCTTGTTTTTCTTTTTATTTAACGTTTTCGAAACGAGAACGCGGCAATGCGACGCTTCGAGAAAGCCTGTCGTCTTTTTGAATGTAATTTTGTGTATAGTTTTTTCTGTTTTTTTTTACAACATAGATTCCTACGCGAAATATTGCATATCGTCGGAAATATCTCGAATGTTTCGCGCTTTCACACACTTGTTCGAAGGAAATTCTCACAGTTTCTCCTTCGCGATCTTTGCATTGCTCGTGTAAGTTGGAATTATCGATCGCGTGAGATTCTCTGCACAACAATCTGTCCCTCCCCTTTCCCCAGGCGCGTTTGACGTCGTCAATTCTTCTTCGACAGTTCCTCGAAGAAGGCCTCGATGGGCAACGTCGGCTCGTCCGTGCTGATCTTGAAGTTCGAGGAAACGACTCTGCTCTCCGGCGAGACCGCCTTGAACATACCGGGCTTGTCGTAGAGCGCGGATGCGGAACTCGTCAGATCCGCCACGCTCTGCGACCGCTTGGCGAGCAGTTCCTCCTCGTCGGAAGGCAACTCGAACTTCGTCGCCGTCTCCGTAGCGGCTTCCGGTTCTTTCTCACGGGACGCGTTCGCCGTCTTAGTTTCTTCGCCGGGAACTTCCGGCTTCTCGACTCGATGCGCGAGCGCGTCGTTGGAGATCAGCTCGCGATCGGAGCTATCGATCGTAGCGGTCGTCGCATCGATCGGCGCCGCTTCGATCTTCTCCTCGTCTCTTTGAGAAGCCGTTTTCTCCATCGGGCTCTCGTTTTTGCTCTCCTGCGCGTTGAGTTTCACCGGAAAATCGTTCGTCTCCCCATTCTCGTTGACGATCTCGTTGCCCACTAGACGAGCGGTCGACGAGGCCGCGGTCGTCACGGCCGAGTAGAAACTGGTTTCCTCGGCGGCCATTTCCGTAGGCTCTTCCTGCCGCTTGCTGTCCGGATACGCCGTGGACACCTCCTTGTGCGACAGTCTGCTCTTCATAACCGGTCGTCTCCGTATCGACGACGAGTACACGTTTTCCGGCCGCGCCGAGTTCTGCCTGGCGTTGGCCTGCGCCGAGCTCTGCGCGTCTCCTTGAGATCGAACGGGACTGGACGTGGTGGACGCGATTCTGCTTCGATAGACGTTGCTGCTGATCGGTCGTCTTTTCGGCACGAACCTGTTGCTCTTCTCGGTCGTCGAGGCCGCGCCCTCGTCCGAGAATCGTTCGTGATCCCTCGCGACAGGCGACGACGTGGTGGTTCGATAATTCACTCTGGAGACGTACTTGTATCTACCCGTGGTCTCTCTCACGTTATCGCCCGATTGGATCTGTTGCTGTTGATTCTTCGCGCTCGACGAGCCTCTCTGCTTGAGATGGGGATTTCGCGTCGAAGCTTCGCCGGAGGTCGGCGCGGACTCCGTTGTCGAGGCTTGAGATAATCTGCTCTTGTAATCCAATCGACTCTTGTAATCCTTGATGCTGAAGCGCGGTCTCGTGGCGTTGCCGTATCTCAACGGTCGGCCGATCTTGTGGGATCGCAACGTGGAGGAGATAACCTGAGCGGCCTCCGTAGTCGGTGACGGTGTGCTTGTGGTGGTTGTTGTCGCTGTAGTCGTGGTCGTCGGCGCTGTTGTGGTCGCGCGATCGTAGTAATTCCCGTCGGTCTTCACGTACAGGTCCTCAAGCGGTATGCTGGTGACAACGTTGGCGTTCTGCTGACGAGTATCGACCACGCCGCCGTAATCCTCGGCCTTGTCACGGTTGATTTCCGTCAAATATTCCACCGGCGCCACGGTGCCGTTCTCCTCGTGATCCTCGCGATAACTCTCGCGATGTCCCTCGTTCTGCTGCGACGAGTAATCATAATACTGATTAAAGGGCTCGCTCGTCGGGTACTGCTCCCTCACGTGACTCGTTCCGTACACGCTCGGCTGATTCGTCGCGAACTGGTTGTTCTGTTCCTCGATGTAACTCGGCGCGGACTCCGTCGTCTGGGAGTTTTGCGAGATGTGCGCGTTCTCCGTGACGACCTGCGCGTCGAAGGGCTCCTCGTGGCTCACTCGGGTTCGATGACCGGGTCGTTTCCTGTTTCCTCGCTTCTCCGCGTTGTCGTTGTAGCTCGCCTGAGTTGGCTTTATTCGTCTTCTTCGCGAGTCGTATTGGCTCTGCGCTTCCTCTCGGTTGTACTTGAGGAAATCCACGTCTTCAACGCCGTCGGACGACGCGACGGGCGGCTCCTGCGTGGTCGTCGACGGCTTTCTTCGTCGAACCGGCGCGCCCGGACGGCGAGTTCTGAGTTTCTGCGTCGCCGGCAGAGTTTGCGTCTCGGGCGCTACCGTCGTCTGAATCGGCACCTCCTCCGCGTGAAGACCGAACGAAGACGGAACGGAGGTCTCCGGCGACTGACTCGGCGGCTCCGTCGGCGAGACGTCGGCGTACGCGACGGTCGTAGGTTTCTTGCGACGTTGCGGTTCGCGCGAAGACGGTTTCTGCGGACGATACGGCCTCGTCTCGACTTGCGGCTCGCGATAATCGACCTGTTGCTCCTGGTACTCGTTCTGGTAGTTTTGCTGATATTGGTAATTGTGGCTCACGTGGTCCTCCGGGTTCTGAGGTATCTACAACAAAATGTTTTCAAATCCCCGTCACTCGATCGTAGAAATCGACGATAATTATACAACAAAAGAGCAAATCGGTTACAAGTTTTTCCAATTAGACAACTCAATAAATTTTTATCAGTTTGATCGATCGCTAAAAAAATTATTTTACCGCGCGAGAAATAATTGATACACGTTAAAGTTTTTTCTTGCGAAAGAAATATTTTATTAAATTGAGATTGGTCTTGCGACTATTCGTCATCGTTACTTCGCGCGTGCGTTCGTTTCATTCATCATTTAAACTTGTAATAAATTATAGAGTAAATTATTTTTATATAAACCTGAGGTTGGAGTCTCAGTTGCTCGAGGTTATAAATATCCGGCTGCGACACCGGGACGTTAACAGCCGTGGTGACTTGCGGCTCGAATTGCGCCAGTTGAATCATGTACGGCATCTCGCCCGAGATCTTGACGAGTTCCTGAGACTGATTCTTGGCGGATTCCGCGGCCAGTCTGGCCGCCTCTTCTTCCTCCTTCTCCTGCTGCAGAAGCTGATTCAGTTCTTCCTGCCGTTTCTTCAGCTCCTCCTGCTGCTGTCGCTCGACCTCCAGTTTCTGCTGACGTTCCTGCTCAGCCAGTCTCTCGCGATCGCGCTGCAGCAGCTGTTGCTGCAGCAGAAACTGTTGCTCGTTGAAGTGTTTCAACGAGATAGTCTCGGGCGTTTCGTAATCCGGTATCGCCGTCGGTTGCTGGTAAACCTCAACGGGCTCGAAGGTATTCTGCGGTCTGTGGTAGCCGACCTTCGACACCTGCGTGATCTGATTCTGATTCGCAACATCTTGGTTGAATTTGCTCGGCGGATTCTCACGCGGCAGCACCTCGTTGATGTCGGAAGTGTATTTGCTCTTGGGCCACGTCGGCGGCGTAAGATCCTGATGCTCGGACACGTAGTAAGTGCTCGTCGTTCTGGAATTGGGCGTTTCCGTGCGAGCGCCTTTTTCCTGTTGTTTGTTCCGAGTGCTCGGATCCGGACGCTTATTGTAGTCTTCCACAATAGCCTCGTTCTGGTCATATTTGCTGGGATTGCGCACCGTGACCGCGGTGGTGGGTGGCAGCGTCGACGAGGACGTGTAGACCGCGGGTGGCAATAGAGTCTCGTACGGCAACGAGGGTCGGAAGTTGTACGCGTTGTACGAATCGGACGGCGTCACGTAGCTGATCTCGTGACTCTCGTGCACGAGGAAAGCGGGATCTCTCTCGTAGGTAGACTTGAAGTGATGACCCGGATGATTCACCTGGCTGTAGAAGTTCCCGCTGTTCGCCGCGTTCAGGATCTGCGCGCTGTGCGACTGCGGTTGGTATCGGTCGTTGTAGGCGTCGTTGCCGATCCTCTGCTTGCCGAAATCGCCCGGAGCTTGCGCGCCGGGCGGCTGGAAGTACGGTTTCGCGTTGTTGTTCGAAACCTTCAGCGATTCGAACGGCTTCGCCTGATGGCGCGGGGGTTGCAGAGACTGCGGCATCGCAAATGGCGGCACGTACGGACGATTCGTGCTGGACGCGTAATTCTTGATGAAGTAAGTTCCCGCTCGCACCGTGTCCGACGGCTGCTGAATGATGTCATCGTGCGTCGGCACGTATTGCGGTTGTCTGAGAAAACTGTTGCTGTCGCGCAAGATCGGTTTCCGATGTTGGTTGAGCTCGAAGCGATACGCGTCCTTCGGAGGCGGTATCAGAAACGTGTACTCTCTGGTTTCCGTGGCCACGTGCTTGCTCGACGTCTTGGTTTCGCCGCGCGCCTTCGCCGCCGCGTGCCCGAACACCGAAAAACTGCCGAGTATGCTCGGCGGACTGTACTCGTGAATCGGCGGTTTGCCCTTTCGCGGCGGTTTCAGTTTCTCCGAGGCCGCCATGTGCTCCTGGAACTTGCTCAGAACCGGATGCACCTGAACGTTTTTCTCCAGGTGACTCGACGGCGAGACATTCGTGCCGATCGTTTCCTCGTAGGAATTGGTCAGGGGCCGCCATCCGTTTGCGATCATCGACGATCGTGTCGATGGCTGAGGAGTAAATTTGTGGCTTTTTATTCCCTGATGGAGAAAACTTGTATAAAATTCGATCAATAAATTTCTCGGATGTATTTTCTTATTTATTCTAGACACGCGCGCGCGACTTATAACTTTAGTTTTAATTCATCCCAAGTGCGTACATATTGCGAAAACTTGTTACATAGAGTCTTGAGAGTAAAGAACTCTCGTGTGTGTGTGTATGTGTGTGTGCGTTTTCTATATACGGTACATCAAACAACTTTCGTTTGCGCTAAAACGACGACAACTCTACGGTAACGCGAGACTCGAACTTCCTGAAGAGGTTAATGGAATGGTTCCTGTTCCAGTTTCGCCGCGATAGAGGTCCGAGAAAATTGTAAGTGAGACCATTATTCCCCTCGCGCAGTCGCCGTCGTCGCGAGCGTAAGTCGGCGGTAATCGGAAAATAAGTGCGCGCGATTCTCCGGGAACAACGTTTTCCGAATAACTTTCTAAGCCCGTTAAATTATGAAATTTAACTCGACACGCGCGTCGAGATTCCTTAATAGCGCGCAGGGTAAACATCAAAATCCCCGGGATTTCGCCCGGAATGTTCCTCCAAAACGGATAGTTGAACGCGTCTTTTATGGGCGCTCGTAAAATAAACGGAATAGGCCTTAGATACAGCGAATACTATTTTCCGGTGTGACTCTCTGAGTTATTCAGGTTCTCGGGGGGCAGTAAATCGAAATCCTCGCGCGCGTTTCCGAGAGTATAAAGTCGTGCAAAACGTCAGACAAAATCACGAAAACGGAGAGAGTCCGGCTTGAAATTACGCAACAATAAAATTGCGTCAATAAAGCATCAAATGCACGAGAGCAGAGAGCGCGTTATAATTTCAACGACGCGTTCTCCGAATCTAGAGACAATTTTTCGCTACGAGCGGTTTCAAAGATGACCGTTTGTCGCAACTTTCTAATATTTAGACGTTAAAGGTCTTGGACAATGGAACGTCAAATTGAAAGAAAGTGAATTTGCAAGCCCCATTTTATCGCAAAATAGTTCGGTAATAAGGAGAGACATTATCATATATCTAACAATAATAAATTATATATTAAAAATTATAATAAATTACATATAGTTATAATAAATTATTATTGCAGGATATTTTCAAAGAAGATATCATGTAAAACTTTTCACATTACTCACGGCGTTAACGTCAGCACGATCTATCGATACGGTAATCGCATCTGTGGTTACGAACCACCACGTTGTTAGAATACCTGTGTAAATAAATACACACACATTGAACTCGCTTTGTTGCGCTTGATTAGCCAGCATTAGAAATGTTGCTGCGATTTGTGCAAACAGCACGTCTACTTACAATTTATTAGTAGCACCGACGGCATCGTGGCAGACCATGAGGTCATTTATCCGGTAATTGCTGCAACAGAAAATCCAAATTGTTCGTTAAACAATAATTGTTACAAAAAAGTTGTTCGAAAAATTACTGTATTATATAACTTAAATAATAGACTGTTTAATGAGAAAAGTATCGAACTTGAAAAGAAAAAAAACTTTTCCTCATCTTTCCGCGCGATGCAGAGCTTCGCTTAAAAAAATGGCGCCTAATCAACGCATCTGAGATATAAGTAGAACAACCGGCGCCTCATACTTCATCCCGCATCAAGGTGAATTAACTATTAAAACACGAGCACGAGAGAAAAGTGCACAACGTATCGTGCGCGGAGAAAGGAAGGATAGAAAGCGTCGTGCATCTATCATAATCTCGCGGTTGTTAAAAAAAAAAAAAAAAAAAAAAAAAAAAATAAACAAACGGCGCTTTCGTGTAAATAGCCGCCAGATCTTGCAAAGATTTTTTTCTAAACGACTTTGACTTTCCGGTCGGTGTCGATTGTGTAGCGCGACACAGTTTTTTTTTTTTTTTTCTTTTTTTTATTAGCAAGCGTAAAAGTTTCGCGACGAAACAACCGCGAGCGGTTCTCGAATCGGGATATTATGAAGTTCTTAATATTCATGAGAGTAACAGTTGAATTGCTAACCATCTCGTTATTAGCGCAATGTTTGACGTAATGGATGGAAACGCGCCGGATTATGAAAATCGCAATGTAAATTTAGAGATACGGTTGTTGTTTACGACGCCGCTAAACTTTTCGCAACCTGCCGCATATTTAATGTATACCGTATATAAACGCGCGTATATAAACATAAACGAAATAAATGACGAAAATTGCAGACGAGAAGCGACAGCGAGTGATATTCGGCGCTTTCTCGCAATTCTGTTTCGTAAATCTAAAAAACAAAATGAAAACAAAAAAGAGAAACAATCGTATTATGTAAAATAGTAAAAGCCGGGCGAAAAAATTTGCGATGCAAAGAGAGATACACGCCACTTTCTCTTCATTTATTAAGCGTACGGGGGATGTGCAAATTGTTGGGTTTTGCGTAGGTATTTCTTTTTCTTTCTTTTTTTTTTTTTTTAATTATCACACGAAGGAAAGTCTTTCGTTAGGAGGCCGAGAGAACAAGCAGGATTTAGTGATGCGTTTCGCGCGAACACGCTACTCTCACTCGATCGAAATTTCATTTAATCGATATAGCATTAAATAACCTGAACCCTAGAAATTAGTCCCGCTACGGGTTCAATTCAATTGGTTGGCGCGAAGCCCATCGTCGATTTCGACGGTTAATTATAAAGCTCAAGCTTCATACGCGATCCCGCGCTCGGCCGCACGAAAATTGGACAAAACCGATATATATTTCTTTTATCTCGCATAATCATCGCGCGAATATTCGCGTACCCGCGCGCGGAATCAATGCGCGGGGTCGTATTTCATACGCGCAATTCCCGCTGAATATTTCCGCGCCGTGTCGAATGACATTCCTCAAATTCGCGACAGGTTTAATACAAATTATTGTGTGACATTTACGAAGCGGCTTGTGGTTCGTGCGGGACTAGTAATCGAGAGATCCACGGTTCAAATCCGGCTGAGTCGGTTTGAATGTTTACAAGTCGCTTTTTCACTTCCTCTCACCGAAGTATATATCTGTCATGAGTTTTCTCTAAAACAGAGATGCTTACGTGCACTTCTGGTGGTTCGCAGTCCACCTAAAATTGTAGGTGCCTAATGACATACTCTAAATCCGCACGAGAGTGTGAAAGAGGAATACCAAGACCTCTATTAGTTAATAACATTAATGATGATTCATGAATTCTGCTTATCTGATAGGTTGGCTGATGAAAATTATATCTGACAGTTTTTTTTTTTTTTTTTTTTTTTTTTTATTTACGATTTGTTGTTTGAATTATCAACCGTGGCATATTGTATAACGTGGCATATTTTGCTCGGGATTCCATAATAAAAATAACGTACCGACTGCTGCTCTTCTCGTGTACGAGATAAATAACGTGTTTTACTGTGTTTTGAATTTCGGAATAAAATTTTCCGGAAGTTTCATATTCCTCGCCAACTCCATATTTAAAATCGTGCGCGCGCGCACGTGTTTTGGTGTTCTTCCTTTTTTTTTGTGTTTTTGTTTTATTTAGAAGACAGATGTGTTGCACACAGACGTTCGAAATGCAAACAAGTCGGTCGCGCGATCATGATCGCGCTTGCTCGCGAAACGAGTACCACGTCACGCGTTTGGTGCTGCCACCTCCAGAGAGAGATGGGGGGTTGCGGCAACACAGAAATCGATAGAGCCCGGTAGTTGCATTTAAATTTCAAGCCGGTTTCCGGATGAATTAATTATAAACGTTATCCTCTTCCCCTCCAGTCTCTAGCGAAGGAATTGATGCATCTAGCGGTCGGGCATGATGAATATAGTTTGGGCTTTTATATAAATCGGAATGCGGTCCTCATTTTTTTCGTTGTCAATTGTCTCTTACGTTCAATCCGTATATATAATCGGGAGAAGTTGCGAACGAGGAAGCGAAAGAAGTCAATTTTCCGGACTGTTTTGCATAATCAAATAAAACGTCGGAAAGATATTTCCCGTGTTTCGCGACTGTTTGGGAAGAAAAATCTCTGAGATAATGTGAACCGAGATTTTCTGAAAAATATACAGCGGAATGTATGATGAGCGACAGGGCGCAATCGTTATACGGTTCGGTAAACTGCGTGTGAAATAACAATTGCGCGAGAAATCGAAATTGCACGAGAGAAATTATCGCGTTAGTTAAATGGAATTTTTATATTTATTTATATATATATATACGAGAGAGAGCACATATGTATTTATAGCAAGAATGATTTTTTTTTTACCATTCCGCGCGGAATCCGATTAAAATCTGATTGAAATGCGAGGAAATTCGCGAAAACATGTTGCTGCTGATTTCTCCGCGAAAGTATATTTTCCGTGATTGCCGCATACGAGAGGGATATTCATACATAAAAAAAATTGCCTCCTACTTTCTTTGTGAGAAAAATACTCCAATAAGATCCACTCTTCAGAATGTACTTAAAACAAATTTATTTATAAGAGAGAAACGATAAATATGATCACAGAACGCGATTGCAATTTAATTCGATAATTCGTTTGAATCGCGCATCTCACGCCTCGACAATAAACTTGAATACAATTTGTTTGTGTGAAAAAAAAAAAAAATCTTCTTCCATCCGTTTCCTTATTCTCGAAGTATTTGGGACAACAGTTAGCTTTTTATCTCTATGCTAATTTTCTCACCTAGATCGAGCGACCTTGACGCGCAGCGCGCGTTAAAATTGATTTCCAAACGCCTGCGGAATGCACTTTCCATGATCTTTCGCAATTCGAAGCAGCTGCGTTTGTGAATTGCTCTTTATATATGTGAGAAACTTTGCACAAAGCAACTTCGATGACTTTTATTGCCATTATCAATTTATTTCTCACGGACGTTTCTCCGACAATCCCACGCGTCCACGCCCGGGCATCGAGAGCGCGCTTCACGAGCGCGCCAATAAATGCTTACGGAATGCCACTCTATGGCGAATGCCATGCTGCTCCGCAGCTCAAACGATGCAAGTGCATTATACCGGCAAAAAGCGTGACGCGCAAGAGTAGCCTTTTAACATTAATGGATTGAAATTTGCTTTATGCGCGCGCGTCTCTTTAACAAAGATCCGAAGGGACGAGCCTGTATGACATGATATTTATCCACCAATGGAGTGCCGTGGGTGCTCGTTTCAAAGCAGAGCTAAATCGCGTTTAATATCGTCCACCGGAAAAAGAGATTCTCAGCCGTAGTGTGTTAACTCGGAGCGCGCGCGCACACAGACACACACACACATACACACACATATATCTCCTATAGGATGGATACATGCTCGGTAAATGGTAGAGTTCAGGATTTCGTTCCTTTCTCATTTTTCTTCCAATTACCGGTGGAAGGAAAACTATTAAAGAAACTCTCAATTCTAGCTCTCTACTATTTCACCGAGCTGTGTTCTAAATTGTTAAATTTTCTGATGTTTTACTTCGTTTTGTTCACGCACATACATGTGAAGTCAGTCCGCAAGAGGAGAGTAAAAAAACTCGAAACTTGAAATTTTTACATTTTTAAGATTTATATAATTATTTTTTTTTTTTTTTAACTATGAGAGCAATTTTCATAAAATTGTCACATAAATTGATCCTCACCAAAAACTGTGTGCATATATTAACGCTATTAAAACTACCAAAATCGTGAACCCAATGACTCTCTGCTTTGTAATTTCTTGTGAAAATTATTTAAAATTCTATAACACGATTTTCAAAGATGTCTCGTGACTTTGATGCAATCAGTTGCGTAAATAAAACTTGTTTTTTCCTTTTATTTCTCTTTTCAAAGATACATATTATATGTATCTTTGAATATGTCTACATAGTGCGTGTACGCGCGAACAGATTAAATATTTCAAAAACTCACGCTACAAACGTATTATAAACGTTCTCGTGATAAATGTCTCGATTTTTCGCGCCAGCAGCGAGAGACCGGTAGGCCAGCAGCCGGTCCGGACTGGGTGCGCGCGTTGCGCGGGTCAGTGCACGATAGCATTTCAGAGAGGCCGTGCTTCATTTTTCTCGCGAATATACGCGCCCGATCTCACGAAAGGGTTACGCTCTGGTTCGCTCTGGCCTTTCGCTTTCCACTTGGCGCTCGAGGTGGAAGCGGTACGAGAACCCACGCATTAATTGACAATTACTTGAGAGCCGCGCAAAAACTCTGAACTCGCGTTTAACGCGCACATCGCGCGCAGAGCAAGCACCGGGAATAAGTAAAACACCTTCTGTGTGTTGTACGAGAGCGGGAGAGGAGAGATGACGTTTATTACCATGCGGTTATGGTGGACGAATATAAGAGTTACGTGTTAATCTGCGCTGATTGCAACTGCGGTCCGAGCTGTTGTGTGGTTTGATTCGATTTTTGCGAAAACCCCGCAATTACCAACGATGACAGGGCGCTTTTGTACATTCGATTCTTTTGCGGTGTTAAAAAAAAAAATCACCGTACCGGATTTTCGGTGTGTGTGTGTGGGAAAATATAATTGCAGCGAGAGAAAACTCTTTACTCGGTGATATTAGTAAAACATCAATAAGAGTTCAAGCGTGTACCAGGAGATAAGGCTCTTGCAAAACACCCGCTTCCGGATTGCTCTCCGGAAAAGATAAACTGGCCGGTGGTTAAGTATGATGACACGGGAAAAGATAAATTGGACGCGCGTAATGGCCGAGCCGCGTTGCGCTGTTTTTATACGACGATGAAATCCGCCTGAACCTATTGTGCGACCGGTCGCTCTTCGAACAACCGTCGTCTCTTTCTCTCTCGCGCGCGCGAGAAATCTGTATTTTCGCGTGCACGCGTGCAAAACGAGCGATATAGGCGCCCGGCTCGGGTGTCGCAACGATGAGTTTGAAGAGACGAGATTTCCCAAGACCACCTCACGTGTATGGATCCGTGGAAGAGAAGGAGAGAGAGAGAGAGAGAGGGGAGGAATCTTCGTTGTAACAATGACGAGCAGCGTTCGATGTCTTATTTGAGATAACGGTATCTCACTCGTCGCGCATGGCGGCGCCCGAACGCATGCACGGTATCCCGCACACTCGTTTGTCAGAACAGATGGAAGATTAATGAGACTGTAATAGATGAAGTAATTAAACCTTCGCGCGCGGTGGCGTAGCGTCGCCGAAAACGAGGTTCTCGCAACGGAGCTCCCTGCAATCAAAAATTTGAAAGCGCGCAATTAAGCGCCGAGCACGGAGCTTACTATCGGTCGAGAGAGCGCGTCCAAAAATATCCGAGAATTTAAACTCAAGTTTCTTTCACCGTTCGTAAAGGGATCTCAAACTTCTTATCTTCCGGAACGAGAGCGAGAGACGCGAAACTTCGACGAAATGTTTCGACAAAACTAAAAGCGCGACTGTATTATCTTCGTGTTGAATAAAACTAATTTGTCTTTGCGCGCGCAGCACAATGTAATTCTTATTACTCTGTTTAACGTCCCGCTGTACTTCTGGGCGATTGTTCGCCCGCTCTAATTACATAAAGGGCGGCTCATTAGCGATGACGTAACAATGCCCGAGGAAAAAAAAGTCACGGGAACAATGCGAGGAGGACATTTCTGTTTTGCGAGGCTCTTCCCGTGAGCACGTGTATATAATATCGAGTTACACGGGGGGAAAAGGGGGAGATGAATGCGTTAACGAGCAAATAACAGATTGCAAACCTGACGACGATAAGATTTCGTGAACTATGCGGAGGATCTCAGGTCAGCTATACAAGATAAGGAGCTCGCGTTTCTCTCTCAAATAGGATACTTTCACTGTAAAACGTTGTAACACGCGCGACCCGGTAAAATGATACACAAACGAGCCTTAATGTTAATGTTGCTCGTTACCGGAAAGTTTTGTTGTAGAAAAGTGAAAGGGGACGTGTTGTTTCTTACGTGTCTGCGCACGCGTGCACGTAAGATAACGCAAATGTCAAACGAGTGTAATTCGATAAGACGCGAGTCAGCAATGCTGCTGATCAAGCAACGCATTGGCCCGAGTGTTAGATAACCGATTGGTATCTTTTTGTCGCGAGCGAGAAGAATTCTTTCTTACGATGTATATAAATTGTACAAGTCTTGCACACGGCCCTTTTCTGAGAAAATAAAAAAAAATATATATGTATAATATACAGGGTGTCCCAGTACGACTTTAACAGCTCTCGTAGGTAGGTAGAAGGAGTAAAACTGAGTCGAAAAGTCCTGTACCATTT